>JAKJJM010128645.1:0-15327 GCA_021901965.1 Pipa carvalhoi
ATGAATGGCTTCTCACTAAGGTATAGTACAACATATGTAAAGATGTAATCTGACTATAGTTCTCCTTTAAAAACTAATTTGTGTTGATCAAGTAAAACTAAGAACCAGAGAGATATTGTTCCCTGAATAAGAAGTGTTCACAGAAGGTTATTACTAAGCAATGTGGGTCTAGCTCATTTAACACACCAGTAATAACATAGGACTGAGAAATAGAATCTTGGAGGCTAGAGACGTAGAGTGTCCAGGCACTTCTGGCTTTTTCTGATAAACTTTGAGTTTTACTGTGGGATCCAACACACATAAAGCACTAATACAGGAAACTGTTCATACATGACAAAATAAGAGGCAGAGATATGGAAATGATATACAGAGCACATGATGAGATGAATGCAGATCAAGTAATGATACCAAAGAGATACTTGTCAGAAAACAAGGCTGGGTTAAGCAGCAATATAGAAATACAGGAAACAGGACTGGCACCAGGACAATGAACCAATATACAGATATGATTTTAGAAAACATGGTAATGCTTAGACTTGACTCAAGAAAAGGATGCTCAATGGCAAAGGTCTTGGATGGTGAAAAATGTGCAAAGTCAAAAATAAGGGTAAGATAAAAAAGATCAGGAGCAACATAGACATACCTTCAACAGGAACATAATAAACAGACTTGTCAAGGAAAACAAGAGTTAAAAGGCTTTATAACAAACTGGAAAGAATTTAGCAGGCTGAACTGGAGGATATATCTGTACAGTCAGTTATTTCAGGAACAACAATCATGAAGCAAAACCACAGAGGCCAGACCAGCTACTTTGGCAGCAGTTACAGTTTCAAATACAGTCAGGAGCAGACAGTATATTTTAGCATTGTAACCAGTCTACTGGTAGACAGTTACATGTCACAAGTGGCAACATAATCTGAGGTTCTGCACGATTGGGCTTATTTAACCAAGCATAGGCTAACTGACTTTTAGAATGTAAGCATGACACTTTAGACTTCATTAAAGCTCAATAATCACTTTATACTCTGCAGGCTAGATTACAAATACATCCTGCTTAGATATGATGCAAATGAGGTATCGCATGATTAAACAATAGAATACCCAGTGGCAGTCACAAACAAACACACATCCTAATAAAAATTTTCAGGAGTTTTCCAAAATAACAATTTTTTTATAGCATAGTTTCATTAATATTAATATTTATGAAACTAAGCGTAAGGCAACTCAGCAGAATGTTACAGTTTCACAATACTTTGTCCTTCAATAAATCTTTACACTCTTATCCTAAGAAAATATACAGTTATACCAAAGTTTGTGACTTCACCTCTTTGATTAAGGCCATCATTATGAGGCACACCATCTCTGCATCTCAGTTTGGGTTTACTTTTTGAAAGACCTGTCCCGTGCATTATTCTATAGTATATTTCTAGTATTTTACCTTCTTTGCACCGATCAAGCAGAGTCTAAGGGGGTCATTGTGTAAAGTGAGAATTTGACTGTCAAATTCACAGACAGTGGATTTCCATTTTAAAGTCGCGACCCTGACAATTTTTTTTAAAGTCCCAGCTTTGACATTTCCTTTGTAAAGTTGCGACTGTGATAAAATTCTCATTTTAAAGCCGCTACTGTGACAGTAGCAGTCTATTGCGACTGTCTTTAGCTGGCGAATTCGGACCTTTACACAACAATTCAGACTTTACAGAATGACCCCCTCAGTCAGTCTAGGTAACAAACTTCAAATGTGCATATTCAGTCTTTTTGTGTGCATTCAAATTTAATGTAACCTGACCACTACCCTAAATGGTTTTATAACCCATCACCCTAATCAATAGGCATATCTACTAAATATGTGTGTTATCTGCATTGGTCATGAAATTTAGAATTTTGATAATAAAGGATATTGAAACTCTAAGGGGGCTTATTCATGAAAGACAGAATAGTTGAGTAAAGGTGTGAATTCATATTTATTCACAAATTCCCTATATTGGGCTATTCAGCAAAATATATGTGGTGAATTTGAGAGAAATTTGATAGAGGCTGCGCTCCACTTTGCAGAGGACTTTGCATCACTTTTGTGTGCACGTGCACAGGTAATTTGCCTGTTCATCAAGACTCAGAGTCTGTCACAGTCAATTCAACAAGACATTTGTGTTGCATTCACCAGTTTTTACTTTTCCAGATGAAAGCGATGAATTAGGGGGCTGATGGCAGGTCTCCTACTGTGCGACTGACTGGCCGCACTAAACAAGAGACAGCTACTGATGCAATGGCATTTTCACTTATGGTAATCCACTGTTCAGTGAATAAAGAGTAGAGAACTCATGAATATTGTAGCTTAGCGAACCAAAGTGATGAGAATTCACTTCAACATCAAATAATCACTTTGATAAATAAGCCCCTGAATTTTATTGAACAAGGTGTATATTGTTTTAGGGCAGTATTTATTAAGCCCGAAAAGACTCCACCGGAGTCTTTTCGGGCTTAATAAGTACAGTCCCAATTTCCATATTATGGAAATCGGTGTTTCTCGATTTCCATAATATGGAAATTGGGTATTTGTACCAATCCGTAGCCATTGATTAAAATGGCTATGGATGTTTTCGGTACAAGTACCCGATTTCCAGATTATGGAAATCGAAAAATACCGATTTCCATAATCTGGAAATCAGGACTGCAATAAAGTCGGAAAGACCGGTACCGGTCTTTCCGACTTTATTAAATACAGCCCTTAGTCTCCTCTATCAAATGCCTTTGGAGCTGCAAGAGTGGTTGCAGTGGTCCTGACAGGGGCGGAAGGATTGCTGGGGGCTGCATAGAGCACTGCATTTCAGAGTTTCACTTTTTTCTCAGAAATTAAAGTTATCTACTGAGTAAAGTCTTGGACTCATAACCACTGTGCTAGGAATACTTTAGTATACACAAAATATATTCCGTAAACTCTTTTCTCAGCAGGAATTATGATTATAGATAGAGATGGCCGAATTTTTTAAAAATTCGATTCAGCTGCTTCGCCGAAGTTTTCTGAAAACTTCGATTCGTTACGAATTAATTCGTAACGAATCGTTTAAAAAAAAAAGGGGTGTGTGTGTGTGTTGTTGGTCTTTTAAGGGGGTTAATTTCTAAAGTCTGAATTGTCGTGTAAAGGTGCGAATTCACCAGCTAAAGACCGCTACTGTTGCAGTTCGCAAATTTATAATGAAAATATTGTCGCAGTTGCGACTTTACAAAGGAAATGTTGTCAAAGCTGGAACTTTAAAAATTGTCTCTGTCACTACTTTATAATGGGAGAATTGTTGCGGTTGCGTATTTGCTATGGGAATCCACTGTTTGCGAATTCGACAGTCGAATTCTCACTTTAGAGAATACCTCCCTAAGTCTTTTTGTGTCTCCACAAGAAGAAGAAATAATTTCTTTGTTCCCTAGCGACATAAAGGAGTCCAGGGAAACTGTCTGCCAACTTTAAAATGATTACTTTGTATTTATTTAATGAATAAAATAAAAAACTATATTTTAAATTTAGCATTGTTATTGCAATGCAATACACATAATCATATTTTATAAATAAAACATAATCCAGAAACACATACATACCAGTATCCATAATAGTTCACCCTTTTCTAAAAATAACAGAATAAATAAAATA
Organism: Pipa carvalhoi; assembly: GCA_021901965.1. NCBI lineage: Eukaryota > Metazoa > Chordata > Amphibia > Anura > Pipidae > Pipa > Pipa carvalhoi. The sequence continues at coordinate 3,644 of JAKJJM010128645.1, forward strand.
CAAACATGGCATAAAAGATAAATTATATTTTTTCATATTCAGCAACAGGTTATTGTGTGAAGTATAAGAACCATGAGATTGGAATAATAAAGTAACTGTATCATTTCTGTTTCCTTTGTTAGTTGAATCTGAACAATAGAGCCTAGTATGTGGAAAGCAAATTTGCTTTGTCCTACACCTTCTGTGTTTTTTGTTCACGTATATCCACTGAACTCAGCAGGGATTTATCCAAGACAGCTGGATCATTCCTTCCAGAGAAAAATGCTATTAAATCTTGCAGGCTTTACTATTTGTACAAGATCTGAAAGCAGCTTTCAGAATTTGCCGGAGGAGTCATGTATAGCTTGGAGTAAGGAGATTATGTAAACCACTGAGAGGGTTGATATTATTTATTTTGGGAACACAGTTTACTAAACTAATCCGTCAGATACCTCACTAACAAGCAAGAAAGAGGTTTTTTTTTTTTTTCTTTTCTTCTTTCTTGTGGCATTCATGTTATCAGTTCTATGGCTTAAGTGATGATCCAATTATAAAACCATGGCTAGGATTTGTTCTTTCTCACAATGTACAGAAAATAATTTAATAAGATGATAAACAAAAATCCTTTAATGTGCTGCTTTCATGCAAGCAATTACATTTTTTTGCTGAACAACTATCCTTATATGTACATGAAAAATCTATGAAATAATTAACCCATTTTCAAAATATATTTGTTAATCATCCCACAATAGGATACATTTGGTTAGTTATATACTGCAACAAGCTTTCAGAATTATTAAATGCCTGTATGTTAACCCTCCACAAGTCCTTTCTTTTAGCCTCGAGCCCCAAGCCTTAATAACAGGCAACAAAAACAATGAAATGCTTATAGTCACCAAAACTAAAAAGATTAAATATTAAAACTCCATGGATATTCTATTTCTTGGCTGTAAGTCTTTAAAATGATTGGGGGTAGATAAAGGTGATTTTGCTGAATTATTTAAAATCAGATTTAGTAGTTTGAAGACAACACACTGAGCTATCCAGACGTGTTAACAGCAGTTTCTTTGTATGACTGCATGTAAATTTGTTGAGTTCTCTTGTGTTATTTTTGGGGGATTTCTGTGAATTTAATCCTGTCACAAAGTAATGACAAACCCAGTGCATATTTTATATTTATATATATATATATATATATATATATATATATATATATATATATAGTGCAGCCCGTGCACACAAGGACTTAATGGAAAACAAATTTAATACAAATTACATTACAAAAATGACCCCATCTGCAATAGACAGTTTATATATATTATATATTGTATTTTTTACTCCATATGATGCACTTTTTCTCCCCTAAAAGTGGGGGGGAAATGCCTGTGCGTCTTATGGAGTGAATGTTCCCTTTTTTCATCTGCTGGGGAGGCAGGTTCTGCAGCATCTGTCTCATGTGTCTCTTCACAGCTAGCACCACAGCCTCAGCTATGTACAGTACCAGTACGTCCCTGCAGCATTCAGCCCGGAGTGAGAGTCCCAGGAGATGATCTTCATGCTCTGTGCAGCTTCCAGGAGGTGCTGTGAGTTATAGTTCAGCTTGTTCCCAGCACTAAGTATGATCCCACCACATTACAGTTCAGCTGATCTAGGTCTCCAGAGTTCACATGTGAGTTCATCCAGCTGCCACCAGTGAGGAGTTAAGCTGGTGGCCATGACCTGGGAGGTCCCCTGACACAAAGGCCATACCTCCTTGTGGGGGTTTCAGTCTTAACACAACACTAACTCCTGCTGTGGTACAGAGAATCCACCTTTACCCCTATGTCTCTATGTGTTTCCAAGACTACTGTTCTTGCATCAGTCTATACACCTTAGCTCCACCAGAGGCATATTACATATGTTCCTGTGCGTTTTCCTGCACTTGCCTCTGTAAACCTTAGTGCCTTTACAGGTGTACCATCTTGCACCAATTTACCTTTGTGTTCTACGTTTAGTACACCTTAGTGCATTTAGAGGTGTAACAGGCTCTGGGTATGCTATACAGCCTCTAGTGGTGACCCAGTTCCCGTGGTCCCCCTTGTATATTCTCTGATATCCGTGACATATACCAACTAAAAAGCAATTGCAAATTAAAGCAAGTACTACGGGTAGAGATGTTAATGACTACAAGATTTGAATACGCCAATCAGTATACCACAATATCTCTCACACGGCCAAGCCTCAGTAAACTTTCTAGTGAAACTAGTGTTCATAGGTCCTCCTCTTTCGTCCTCAATCCTCATCTGGCACTTGATGCAATATAAAACATACAGCTTGAAAATGTTGTGGGAGGATAAAAAAAATTGGGTTTCAAGGAAGGGGTGAGAATGAGTAGCTCCTATTTCTAGAAGGGTCTAGTAAAGAAAATACCTTTTTGTGCAAATTATTGAAAATGTATTAATACATTATTATATATCATTGATAGCATATTGTATTATCGCCTTCCTCGTAATATTATTTGGAAAGCACACATAATCAAGCTATTATAGGTTGCATAAGGTGTGAAATAGATACTGAATAGACAATTTTCCCTCCCTTCACTGCATCCTCAAGATTCAGGAACACAGACTCTTACTTGTTTACATTTCTACATCAAGATAACAAGTTTAACATACCCTAAATATTAAAGCGTAGACTCCTCCAACGCACTGAAATATCAATGAAACAGCTGATTCATAACCTTTGCTTTTACGGCATTTAAAATAACTAAAATATATAGAAAGTATATGATTGGTATTTATTTATCAGTTGCTAAATCATTTAACTACATACTCAAGAAAACTGAGAGGAAAAAAAACTATTGGGGCATGTGTGTTTTTCTTTAAATTTCTTTCAGAGAAGTTGAATAATGGATAAATATGTTCTATCTCACATGTCATGTTAATATGTATGACTTTTATATTTTATATACAGTTATAGTAAATATTAAAAAAGGGAGGCCATGTGCACTGAAAAAATATTTTGTAAAAGATGGATTGCAGGAAAAATAAACATACTCTGAAATGGACAATGGAAGGATATGCTAATAAGCACTTTTGAACAATCAAGCACTATTCTGAAATAATGATGTAAATTCAATTATAGATAATGTCAGATGGAAAAGTGGAAGTATGATCCCAATGAACATGAAAAGATATGAATAGAATAATAGAGCTATAACAGATGAATTGCAATAAAATTACATAAATTTTAGTTCACCATCTTAGTATAATAGGACAACCCCTCATCATCTTAAATAGATCTTTAAAGTGTGAGTGATTTCTATAGAAAGCTTACTGACTTAAGGCTCCAAAACAAAAGATATATTGTATGCATTAAAATACAAACAAAAATTAAAATATAATATTTAATAACAAGTATATCAGAACAGTTCTATCAGTCTATTAATGATCTGTTAGGTAAAGTAATTATCTTCTTATTCAAATTCCCCATGCGCTTGGTGTCCATAATCAAGCTGCATCTTCACTGCCTTCCTATCTTTCTGATCACTCCTTTTTTGTTTCCCATGCTAATGACACCTCTTCTCCTATCCCACTTAGGGTGGGGGTGACCCAAGATTTGGTCCTTGGCCCCCTCTTGTTTTTGCTGTACACTCTTTCCTTGGGTGATATCAATTTATTTTGTCTTCAGTATCATTTGTATGCAGATGATACCTAAATTTACTTATCCATTCCTGTGCTAACACCTAAAATACAGACTCAAATTTCTAGCTGTCTCCTGGCAATCTCCTCTTGGATGGCCATGCACCAGCTTAAATTAAATCTTGCTAAAACGGAATTGATTATTTTTCCACCCAAACCTGGACCCACTCCTACATTTTCCATTCTAATTGATGGTGCGATCATCAACCCTGTAACCTCTGTACATTGTATTGGGGTGGCTGTTGACTCTGCTCTTTCTTTCTCTACACACATCTATACCACTGCTAAAACCTGTTGATTTTTCCTTCGTAACATTGCCAAGATCCACCTCTTTCTCTCTCACTCCACTGCTAACACCCTCAAGCATGATCTCGTCCTATCCTGCTTGGACTACTGCAATGTTCTTCTATCTGGTCTTCACACCTCTCCCTAATCCAGTCTACTCTAAATTCTGTGGCCAGAATTCTCTCCCTCTCTCCCCAGAAGGGACAGCCTTTCTCCTTATCTCTCATTGCTCCTTGGCTCCCCGTAAACAAAAAAATTATTTACAGTGTTCTCCTTTTGAAATTTAAGGCACTTCAATCCATTGCCCTTCCCTAAATTTCCTTACTCGTATGCTCATACATTCCTCAAGTCAACTGCGCTCATCCCAAGACAACCAGATTTGCATGCCACATACCAACACTGGTTAATAAATTCACAGGAGGCCTCAGAAAATAAAAGAAGATTTATTAACTTAATACAGTTAGCACACAAAAAGAAAATCCCACCTTGTTGCTGTCTTTCGATGCAGAAAAGGCCTTTGACTGGATCCAATGGGGTTACATCAAGCAGACACTCCATTTGCATTCTAATGAAAATTTATTCAAGAAACAATGGTTCTATACTCTGTGCCCACTTCATTGGTTCACCTGAATGATGTAGACTCACAAATGGCACACACCAAGAATGTCTACTATCCGCCCTAATTTTCAGTTTGTTTACGCAAACCTTAGTCCAAGTAATAAGACAATGTACAGACATCAAAGGACTCCAACTCAATGACATGAACCACAAAATAGGACTATACGTCGATGACATATTATTTCTAACACAACCCCTAACTGATTTGCCCTGGGTATTCCAAATATTAACAGACTTTGGTCAAATTTGTTACTATAAACTAAATGTTGATAAGACCCAGGCTCTCCCAGTTCTAATACCTGACACCATCCTCAATCAACTACGCACCACATACAGACTTCACTGAAAGAGTGACCACATCAAATACCTGGGAATCAAGCTCCCTTCTCATCCTGCCTCTCTTTTCACACTTAATTTTCCACCCCTACAAACCAAACTGATAACTGAGGCAAATACCTTCTGCCTGCAATTAGTTTCATGGCTTGGCAGGATATCTGTGGCTAAAATGTAACTCTTCCCCAAACGCTTATACACAATGTGAACAATCCCCATTAGGCTACCTACCCCCTTCAAAAGAGAGGTGTAATGCTTTCTATTAAACCTTATTTAGGCACAAAAAAAATGAGCAGAAGCACTCACACTATACAGATCTACATACTAAAGTACCACTATGCCACTTTGGTTAACTATTGCAGTCAACTACACCTCTCCCCTACAATAAAGAGGAAACTATAAGATGGGCCAATCACATAGAAACATATTACAAAATCCAACTACATTGGTATTTGACCCCAAAGTATACTCAATAAGATGTACATCCCCTTATTGCTGGAGGCTATGCACACAGAAAGGTATCTTTTTCCATATATTATGGGAATGCCCCCTACTCACATCCTACTGGAAGATGGTATCAGACCTATTCTCAGAAATCCTGGGATACCAATGCTCACTCACTCCACAAATGGCTTTACTAGAATAAAATCTGATCTGGTTTGAGATAATACAGTTCCAAAAAATTAGGAGAGAACCCAACCTAAATTGGAATCCACAGTGATGAGATCCAAACATCCTCATATATTTGAATCTCCAAAACACTACCCACATTGCATAATAATACAGTTAGGCATAAAAAGATACTTGGCATTTTGCATCCTGCTAAGTTACCATATTTTCCGGCATATAAGACGACTGGGCGTATAAGACGACCCCCAACTTTTCCAGTTAAAATATAAAGTTTGGGATATACTCGCCATATAAGACTACCCCTCTTTCAAAGCACACCAAATAAAAAAGATCTATTCATGGCATTTTCTCTTTATTTCTAATAAATATTACTTGAAGAAATATTTCAATCACTGCCCACTTAAGAGAACTGGGTAGATTTCTGCCTCTCAGATCTCGCTCCTGAGGACTGCAGTGAAGCAGTACAGGCTCGCATGTGCGAGATCTAAGAGGCAGAGAAGGAGTTAATAGAATACAAGAGATGGCCAGACGGGTGAAAGAGGTGTGTTTTTCTGGGCATAGAAACTCAGTCTGACACTTGGAATAGCAGAACTATAACATAGAACAAACATGGTAGTGCAGCATAACAGAACAGTCATAGCAATCCTGGGCACACATTGAACTGTAACACACAGCAACTGTCAGTAGCAGCTCCAAAACAGGAATAGGGAAGACATTGCATGGAAGCAGCTCAGGAACAGAGAATCCAGGGGGTTGCTGCACAGAAGAAGACTAGGAACAGAAGATCCTCTCAGAAAACCAGGAGAGACACTGCACACAGGCAGCTCAGGAACAAGGAAAGGGTCAGACACTGAAAACAAGCTGGTGCTGAACTTGACAGAAGTAGTAGCTGCAAGCTGTGTAAAGACTTACTGAAAAGCTGACACTCAGGAACAGGATGCTTGAAACAGGAACAGACTACTTGAAACACAAACCGGTATGCTTGGTTGAAGAGCTGACGCTCTAAGGAGCAGATCCCTTTAAGGCAGACTGGATGCTTAACAGAACTTGAAGCAGGATACACAAAATGCCTTCCAAACACCAAGCAGAACAAACAGGATCCTCCTCTGGTGTTGACAGTTACTTTCATGATCAAGGAGTCAGTTTTAAGAGAGAACCACAAAAGAGTCTATTACATTTTCAGAGGATTTTTTTGGCTTCCTCCTTTGCTACCACGGATGTGAAGACACCTGTAAGGTGCCATCTTGACAAAAAACATTGTGAACATATATAGAAATAGAGATGGCACTGTGCTCAAAAATAAATAAAATAATTCAGCATCAATCTAATGAGGTGCAAACAACCTCAGCTGCAAAATGTAACCAAAACAAAGAAAAATAGGAGGTATGTGGAATGCACGCTACAATCGTATTATTCAAAACCATTAGAGTTCAGAATAAATGCTGTAAAGGGTAAGTAGAGACAGGCACATATAGAACCCAATGTACATCAAGGATATTATATTTTATTTAACACACAATTCACAATAAATAGTATACCATAGAAATTTAAAATAAAATCATGAAGGCGTCCCCTCACAGTAAGCCACCACAATATAAAGTGCTAAAACAGTATCAGTAATAATAGATGTTTCACATACTTATAAAGCTCAGAATGAAACACATAATACAAAAAGGCAATATAAAATTATTATATGAACAAGTCCATCAAAGTTCATACAGCCAATTAATAAATATCTCCAAAGTCCAGCGGAGGAAGGTGTACAAATTAATCCCATCAAAGTGCCATATAAAAATTCATATAAATCTTTTTAGGCCATATTGTGTGTAAACTTGAAAAAAAAAAAGCAGATTAGGATAAATATATGAATCCAGAACTTCCCAAATGATACAACAAGGCAATTCTTGTCACAAAGATTCCAGCAGAATATAAGAACGCTACTATGTATCAATTGATCATACACAGATTATTATAGAAACTGTAAATTATAGAGTCAGTGTACATACACTGGGTATAATGCTTGAATGAGAGCTGACATATCCTGAGGCTCACAATTATAGAAGGGGGGGAATTCAAAAACTTTTTCAAACACCCACGATCAATGGATCCCGAAAGGACATTCATCATCAAATGGGATTGCATGAGTGATCACTGCCTAATCAGCGCATTCCCCTCTTTGGATGCCCTGGTACCTATATGTAGGACCCAGCTTATTGAGGATAATATACCAAACTAATTCACTCCAATAAACAGTAGACTGTAACCACATTCCATCAGTACTACTCAGACTCAAGATAGGTCGGATAATGAGCCGACGTGCATTTCACTCACTATACATGAGCTTCATTCGGGCTAATCCTGCACTTCCGACTATCGGCTTTTAAGCCAAAGCCAGCCCCATACTCTGGGTGATTAAAGTTTAGGAGCGAATTCAATTATGCACAGTAACATATTGCTATTTAAACATAATAAAACAACATACTAAATTGTTACTAACATATAAATGAATATAAATAATAGATTTAATAGACTTGGATATTGTGCTGGCAGTGGCAGTAATAATAATATTTTTTTGGTTGGGCATATGCATGGGTGTTTTTCATATAATGGAATTTAATTCTGAGGGGGGCAAACAAGTCTAACACTGTATCTTCTGCACTAATTGAAGTATCTGGCTTGTTAAATTGATAATTAATGGGAGGAACCCAAGGCAGGAAAATTGCCAATTTATATGTTTTTCATTAAATTTCAGGCCTTTGATGAAAATACAAAGAAAATACAGGACTTCATAAGACACACAACTTGCAGATTCTTGAAGTTCACACTACCAAAGTTAAAGTAATAGCTCATAATGTTCCCAGTAGTTACTCTGAATTCATTTACTTGTAACATGACTTGCAAATATAATTATTTATTTAAAACTTTATTAGACCATGTTCACCATACATGGACAGCTAGTAAATTCAATTAATCAAGGCAACCCTGCATTCTCCCGCAGCTAAATTATGCTTGGATTTAGCCTTTCGTTACGTTATATAAAAAGTATATGCACCAACAAAATTTAAAAAAAACTTTTTAACTAATGTGATAGAGATAGGGAAAATACCTGAGAGAGAATTTTGCTAAATAAAGGTCATATTTTATCCACTCTACTACTAGTACTATTATCATAGAATACAAAGAATAAAATTTCATGTCGTATATTTTGTATCTCTACCAATGAGCTGTCTGTTAATGCAGAAAAAAAGCCTTCAATTTTGGTAATTTATATTTTTTTTTTTGCATTTTGTTTAATAACTAAACCTTTTTTTAGTATTTTGATAACAATAATTTTCCTGGCCTATGTGGATCAGTACTTTTCTGCACCTGTATGTCACACAGAGTGCATTTCATCCACAATCTCCTGCAGCAATTTCACACATTGTATGCACCTTGAAAGAAGTGTCAAAATGGAGAATGAAAATCACTGAGGATAGATGGAGAATGACATGTAATGGCAATATTGCCAGGAGATACAGGATTGTTATCAGAAAGCTGATTTCTACTAGGTATCTGCTCTTCACCAGACAATGACCCGTGACCTAGACATGGCTAAGCAGGAATGTACCTGAACGTTATTATGGATGCAAAACCTGTAAAGCTTGCAGACTAACAGACAATCATGTTACAAAGAGCTTTGCTTCACATAATACAGGACAAGAATTTAGGGTAAAAGGGCACTACAACGGTAACTCTAAAAATGTTATTTGCTGCATTGAATGTTTATGCGGTAAACAATACGTCAGATGGATGTGTAGGAAATTGAAGATGAGAGTTGCAGAGCACTTAAACAACATTAATGGCAAAAAAACCAAAAAAATTTAGTCGAAGGGAACATTTCAGGATCTGCCAAAAAATGGAGATTTGTCGCATAAAAAATGTCTTTGTAATTCAGAGACTCCCTAATTCAGAAAGACTAGGAGACCACAAAAAACTTTTATCTCAGAAAGAAACCAAATAGATTTTTAATTTAAAATCACTAGAACCACATGGCTTAAATAGGGATATTGATTTGTGGTCCTTTTAGAACTATATCTTTTTAAAGCAGATATGATTGTGTCTATTCTGTTAAAGGAATTGCTCAAATGATACGTTTTGAATGTCTTACTAAGTTTACAATGTTACCCTCACATTATTTTTAATGTCACATTAATTTAATGTTAAAGCATTTTTAATCAAGTTATAATATGTGTTGCTTGTCCTTTAATCTATCCCCTTTAATTTTTTAATTATGTGACCTTCCCTTTTTTTTCCTCTGTTTTTCCTTTTTCTTTTTTCAAAACTCAAATGCCACAAGGCATTAGAGAACAAATAGACAAAAATGGATCAGACATCTTAGGAATATAAATGTAAACTAGATCAAAGAAATAACTTTATATGTATATGAATAAATTAACGTTAGGCCATGCCCCTCTCTTACTGATATCATGTCCTGTCATAAGGCTTTAAATATGTTTGCAAATATGTTTGATGTAACCTACTCCCTGAGGAAGCCCTCCAGCAGGGTGAAACACGTTGGAGTTTTTACTGTAAACTTGAAGTGAAATTATCAAGAAGAAGTACAGTATTGTACTTTTTTCAATATAGTTAAGAATACACTAATTTAAAACAAGTTGTGACATAAATTAAATTCAATCCTATGTAGAGCTATACTGATCAATAAATAGAAAAATTTATTGAAAATACTTAATTTAACCACAATATAAAAAAAACTCTACTTGACTTTCTTTTTTTCAAATTAAGGAGGTGGTGTTTTGTGACATATTCAAAACTTCTGTCACAGATTTCAGGGAACACACAAGGGGTTATGCACAGGAACTGGGTCACTATTAGAGGCACTATAGCAAACCAAGAGCCCATTACGCCTGTGGAAGCACTAAGGCAAACAAAGCATGAAGGATACAGGATAAAGGTAGTATACCTTCTAGAAGCACTAAGGTATACAGTGCACAAGTGTAGGAACAGGAAGTACAACGAATCAGGAACAAACGTGACTTAAAGGAAAGAGTGGATCCTCTGTACCACAGCAGGAGTTGACTCTGGTTAACACTGAGGCACAGGAGTCTAAGGAGGGCCAGGTCTTCACCTAAAACCCCAGCAAGGGAGTATGGCCTTTGCAGCAGGCACCTCCCAGGTTGTAGCCCTCAGATTAACCCCCCACTGGTGGCAGCTGGATTGACTCACTTGGAAACACTGGTGAACATCTGGAACAGCAGAATTGCAACTGGATCACTTGGAGTAGCTAGTAGAACTGTAACTCACTGCACTCCTGGGCACACACTGATTTATAACTCACAGCACTCCTGGCACAGTGTGGGACTAGACAATCCTCTCCTGGGATGCAGTGGCACAATGTAGAGACGTACTGGATCCTGACTTGACTAAGGCTGCTGTGCCAGCTGTAAAGTCACTCTGGAGCTGCAGATCCCTTTAAGAAGCAGTAGTACTTGTTGCAGAAGCAGGCTGTAACAAAAGGCATAGATAGATAGGCAGATAATCTTGAACCAAAAGTGCTAATCACAGTGCTCATCTTTAAATATCCCGCTGCTGATGTCACGCATTGCTCATGACAACTTTTTAAAGTAGGCAATGTGTAATAAAAGGATAAAGTACATCCAGTTACCATTGTATTGATCTTCTTTATAATAACTGGACTTTATCCTAAACATAGGAGAAAAATCAAGTCTGACTATTTAAATTTAAAATGATCATGTTTTACAGACCAAGATGAGCTGGATCAAAAGAAATATAAGATGCACATCAAATATATCCAACTGTATTTCTTCAACTGTGAGTAGTTGAATCATGCCCAATGCAAATAGAAAAAGATCCTGGCCAAAAATGGAGCCGAAACCAGGCACCCCAACCTTAATAATGAAAACAAAGGAGAAGGCAGGCGTCCAAATAATAAATGAGCTTTTAATGTGCAGAGGACATCTCACAAATGATCAACAGAGTGCAAACATTTCAGGGTGGAACAACTCCTCTCTTCCTCAGGTGCATGAAAAACACAGTAGTATGCATACAAATATATATAGGAAAAGGAACACTCATTAACAAAATCAGTAACATATGTGCAAAATAGAACCATTGTGATTTAAAAAAGATGATGACCTCTAC
>JAKJJM010128737.1:0-12785 GCA_021901965.1 Pipa carvalhoi
AATGCTTCTTTCCAAAGTGCTGTGCTCCTGTAAAAATGAAATAGCCAGAGCAACATGAGAAAAAATATGATTTTATCTAAGTACAGATGCCATTAGTATTTTTAAAATAATGAAGTTCTTGTAAATAATCGGTTTAAATGTTCCAAAGGGCCAGAAAAGAAATTGCACAGATCAATCTAAGTTAAAGAATTTTCGCTCAAATAAATAAGAAAAAAAAAAAATCCCAGTTTATAACATTGTTACTGTGTTTGTCTCTGCATGACCATCTCATATCCAAGCTGGGTAATTCAAACTGGACAAAGCATTATATAAAATTATATCTACATGCCCATTACCAAACGAAATTGTGCAAATCATTCTGTGTTAAGGTATTTCTCACTCAAATGAATAAGCACAAATAAATATGAAAAAAAATCTTAGTTTTATAGTGTTGTTACTGTGTTTCAATCTGTAAAGCATAGAACTTCCTATGTCTTCTCAGATATTGCCACCAATAAAAACATCCACTGACATACAGAATCTATATCAGTGACATTGTAAATCCTATAGACTTTTTTTTTCCCAAAATCTTTCACATTTGGTTAAGTGCCTAAGTACTTACTATCATTAATTTCCTAAAATGTCACTCAAACTAAATGCTTGTTTTATACTTTACATTTACAATAACCATAACCTTCCTCTCCCACCCTCCCAATTTTTTTTCTTGAATTTGATGGCCTCCTAAATCTTTCCAATTTGATGCCTGTAAAGTCAAGCTCTATAACTGTCCCTAATGGATTAGACTTTGCTGCAGATGTTTTCTTTTTTTTTAAATAATTCTGTAAACCTTTCTGTAACCTCCTGGAGCTGTGGAAGATATGGGAGTCTGTGTGAGAAACTTTCGAGGAAAAAAAAAATCAATTCTGCAACAAGGCATTCTTTTACTTATGCAAAAAAATAATCCTGATACTGGCATGATTGGATTAGTGGCGCAAGTGTTGCCAGTTAAGGATTTTTCATGCAGTGGGACTAGAAGTAAAATAAAAAAAGCCAAAACAAATACTGTGTGAAAATGTGAAACCCATTAATATTAAAAGGAGTTGGAGTCCAATGTTCATGAAGCTTGTCATGAGAGAACATATACAAAATGTGATGGAAAAGAATGTGCTGCGATTGTATACAGAGATAACTAAAAAGCAATTGGAATTTTTCATTTTTCCTAATGACACCATGTCATTGCTTCCAAAAAGTCCTGTGAAACTAAATACTGAAAAATAATGCCATTTTGTTTTCATTTGTTAGGGGAAAAAAAAACATTAAAATAAGTTACGATTGGTTCACTCCCCTCTAGTCCTGTAGCCAATGACTCATCGGTATACACAGACTAGAAATGCGCTCGGGGCTTTTCTTCATCATTTCTGCTGTGTTTATTTGTATTTTTTAATTAACACTGCTTAAATCATGAAAATATTTTTACCTCAGATATTGTAAGTAGTTGGGTATTGATTTATCCTAATGAAGTTCAGATAGCAATCAAACATACATCCCTATCTTCATTTGAATTTAACTCACTGATAATGCCCCTATCTCTTATTACATTCACCTATTTACCTTACCTTGTCTCTCTCTCAGTGAGGAGAAGAGTTTATGGGTGTATTTACTAAACTCATTCCCTGCAATTCAACACGTTTCACTGTTTTTTGCTGTGTTTTCTTTTTCTGCATTTGTGTTTTCCCCTAATTTATGTAGTGCCAAATAAAATTTATCGCTAAAACTCAATATTGATAAATACTGATGCGTTAATACCGCTACAATTTACATTACTGCCAATGAAGACCTTTCCGATCGATATTACCAATTTTTCCTCCAGGGACTTAAATTTTAGTGTCCCATCTCCACAGGGAATAATGGGTTTTCATTACTATTTAATAAAGCAGCAGATTTTTTTCAAGCAGAGGGAAAAGAAATTCAGTCAAAATGAATCAAATTGAATTGAAAAGGCCTAAATGCATTTACTTATGCTTTGTAAATTTCCCCATATGACTCTTAGGAGAATATTTACTAAAGATCATTCGATCCCGATTGCTGTTTTTGCCTGTTTTTGTCATTTTTTTTCACCACATTTTTGATTTCCTGTATTTTATGATTTATAATTTATGAAATGCTGAAAAAAATGTATAAATATCAATGTGTTAATATCGCTACAATTAACATTACTGTCAATGGATCCTTTTGATATTGATATCGACGATTTTCATGCTATGGACTTAGAAAAAATGTAGTGCTCCATCTCCATAGATATATTTTATATAAATATAAAGATATACTAAGATGGTCAACCTGTAACTGTCCAGCTGCTAGATAAATTCATCTCTGACTAACTTTGTTTGGGGTTGTGGTTCAACAACAGCTGTAGTGCCACAGGCTGAAAAATCAATGATTTATAGAATGACTCAGCCATGTTTTTCATTCATGCCACCAGCTCTGAATGTTTGATAGATGATCTGAAGTTAGAAATTGCTATCCCTTGGGTAACTTGCATAGGCCGGGAGCTTGCAGGTGCCATAACCATAGAACATCTTTGAAATTTGTTATAGACATTTGCTTTTGCTATCAATCTGCTAACAATCACTGCATTTGTTTCATGTAGAAGAACATCTGGAATAACGGTGCAGTTTAAATTCTTTGCTGAAAGGTTATTTTGATTTTAGCCCCACATGCTATTTTGCAATTATAAATATTGGGCATCGCTACCAATTTGCACTTAATCATGAGATCTGGGAAGCACGGATTCCTCAACCTGTCACATTCCCCTCAGTCAATAAATGTTTCCATGAATCATCTCCTCATCATTTTTAGACAAACGTCACTGTTATATTTTGTTTCATAAAAAAAAAAGGAAAAAAATAATGTGCTATAAAAATATAAAATTTCATAACTATTTTATTTGCACTCTGTCTCCACTGTGTAAGACAAGTTTTATAAAGTTCAGCTTTTAACAAAACTAACAGTCCTTCAGACTTTGGGCAAAATTCATAAGCGCTTATGGCACTTTTTCCATCGATAAATATCGATCGAAATGTTTCGATAGTCAAAAAAAATCGATTGAAAAGCATCGAACGATATTTTTCAATCGGGCATCCATTTTTGACATCGATAAAACTCAGGAAGGTCTAAATTGACCTTCGAGCTTTATAAGTTTTGCCCTCTCTCTTCAGTTAGTTACTGTGTTGTAATTTTACCTCAAGACTTTTGAGGTAAAATTTATTTCATACACATATAGTGACCCATCACCATTAACCAAGTAGGATGCATAATCTGTAGAATTAAATCAGCATAGTAAGGTCATGAAACTTAAGATTTTTCTTTCTACCAGATGAACTGTAGAAAGATACTGATTAGATGGCAGCAGAGAATTGTTTTGTAGTGTCTCTGTATGCTGCCATTATATGTTGCAGTTGATTTTATAATCCCTGGCAGGAGGATTTGAAGTCAGAGTTTAAGGTCCCTGCTGTAGACTAGAGTGTGGGCTATTACAGTTCAAAGATATTGATGAGAAATAAAAAGCCTATGTTTTTGGGACCCCCAAGTTTAGGAGTAGACAGATTGCAAATGATGTGCTCTAACAAAGAGTATGAGTGAGTAAATACTGATTCTGCCCATTCTGGAGCATGGGAGGCCAAGATTAATGTTTGCGTAAGTGTGTACACCCACCAATCATAACTTCTTGATACACATTGCAAGGCAAAGTTTTTCAATATATAATAATTATTTTCTGATATCTTCTCATGAATTATCATTTGGATTACAGTTTACATGGGTCAGTTTCTAAGACTGTTCTGTGGAAGAAAGTTTTTTTCAATTTATGAAGAAATTAATTGCGTACTTGCTGCCTATTAAAATACATTGGGGCATATTAATCAAACAGCCATAAATGTATTGTACTGTCATCACTGTTTTTACCACAACACCTTACCATTAGTATTATTTATTTACTTACCACTTTACCTTTAAAGGGTGGTATATACAGGATAAAAACAATAAATACATAAAATGTATGTATGCTGCTGCAAGTTACCGTATGAGCTAGCAAATAAAATTATACTGCATGTTCTATAAAAGTAAGCAAAATTTGTCAACCAGACATATTTTCCTATTTTCTCTTTGAGATTTTATGTCCTTGTACAAGATAATCTCTGTAGTTCATATGCTTCACCCATGTGACTGAAAACAACTACATTAGATCTAGTGTGAAATGTTAGGATTTGATTAGATTGTCTTCATCTAGATTCTCTGTCATCTTCCCTCATCATACATTGTCCACTAACTCTTTTTAGAGGTCAGCCTTTATCCCTATCCTATGTCTTCCTAATGATTCATGTCCCTTGAGTTCCCTTTGAGCGTTTTAAATAAACCATTGTTTCATCACTGCAGCCTGGTGAGCTTATTAGCAAAATTCTTAATTTGAAGACAGTGCAGAAGAGAAACGTGGTACTTTTGAAAACTGCATATCATTAGTTACAAAAAAAAGTACAGCATTGCTTATGGATGTGTTAGAAATTAAAAAGAATTTTTTAAAAATTAAAAATTTTGGGATGATATACTGACGAGCAAAAGGGTCATGCAGTTGCATGACAAGAATCTGCATAAAAAAAGCATATGCTAAATAGCTACAAGTCCAATTTATGTATGAGATAGCCAAGATGATTGTCTATAAAATGATGGTAGTCTCGCATTCAAAGCTGTAGTGGATGGAGAGATATGGAGCCTGAAAGTCAGAAGTTCAAAAAATTGTTACCCTTTTACTGATCAGTGTCATTTTCCTTGAACTATTTTATCAATTTTATGCCATACTGATATTTCTTCAGCATATACATATTAGTATTAGATGAGATCAAACGCTGTAAATAAAAGAGGGATATATGTGGAGTATGTTTTAATCTAACGTACTCAACAGCTGCAAAAAGGTGCAGTTTGTATGTAATTCAGGTAAATATCCAGTTCTTTAAACTGATGGAATTTACTGCAAAGGTTTCCATTTACTGCAATAGGAAAAAGGCATGGTTGTCTATAAATGATTTGCTCTATCATTACTTTCATCTTAATTTTAACCTATCACATTCACAGACTGAATAGTAAAGATGAGAGGTTCAGATTTGTCGGCAGGTAAGATTCTCATTTGATGAAGCCATTATAGATAGGAACAGATACATCTCACATACTAATCATTCAGGGGGTTCAAAACCAATATGAAATATTGAAAATAATGTTTAAAATCATGCATTGCATTATTTTTTTGGAGGGGGGGTTAGTGGGTTGTATAGAATAAAGAAAAAAGGGAAGTGGTAAAAAAGATGGAGTATAAGACAATAAAAGGAATAAGGACGGAGTGAACAGGTGACGAAAAAATGTTTGCGGTGATTCAAGTGCCATAAGGGTGAAAATCATAGGAAAAGGTGGCAGGGAAGACAAAGGCAGTGACACTGTTGTTTAACATGGAAAACACAGACTTTTTATAAAAATCCAAATGAATATTTATTCACAGGATATTTTAAAAAAAAGCATAGTTATTGCACAGTCATCTATATATCAACTTAAACACAAAAAAAACCCAAAAAAACTCAAGCTGTCCAAGTCTTAGATTTATTATTTTTAAGCTTTCTGAAGTGTGTTTTTTTTTTTTTTTTGTATAAGAAAAAATCAAATGGTTTCAACATTAGTGTTTCACAACCATTTTAAGCATGGTTAGGGCACGTCACATACATATATACACAAACATAGTCATAGGTGTTACAAGAATGATGTTTAATAATGGTGGTAACCATAAATAATATCTTGGGCTTAAACATGTTTTTGTGATGTTCTCAGCACATCTGCAACACTGGAGGGTTAAGGAAGCATAAATGACCAGTTCCAATTTCAAGTCTCCTATTACAATGCACAGTAATAAAACTATTTACATTGACAAGTCACCTATTACAATGCACAGTAATAAAACTATTTACATTGACAAGTCACCTATTACAATGCCCAGTAATAAAACTATTTACATTGACAAGTCACCTATTACAATGCACAGTAATAAAACTATTTACATTGACAAGTCAGCTAAACTACCAGATCTTATAGCATTTGAATAGTCTCCCCTTCCAGTTTAATAATATGGCTACATTAATAATAAAATTCTCCTAGAGCTGGGTAACCGTTTTTGGCACCATCTAAAATTTAACATTGTTAACTGTAAATTACAATCCAGTTGTTTAAAAAAAAAATATATATATATATATATATTTTTTTTTTTACCGTAAAAAACAAGACCTTGAGATTCCATGTGTAACACATATTTGCAGTGTAAGGAAAATGCTGTACTTGGATAATGGAGCCATCACAAGGAAATTAAGTGAAGTTTAAAGAAAGAAAGTGAAGGTATTCGTTTATATCCTTTCTAAAGGCTGGGTTAAATAAAAATCCCACCCATTGACGAAAACTCTGACATTTGCAGTCAGCATTATACAATAAGCTTTGAATAATATTCAAAGACACATGTGCTGGTCCATGCTGTATATAAAAATTAAATAATAGAATATTTATATATCAAAAATCACAAATAAACTAAAAAAAATCAGCCAAAACAATTAATAAAAAAATTCAAAAATACAAGACTTATGCTTAGAAACTATCAATGTCATAACACAAAATTAAACAAATATTTGAATGATTTTCTAATAAACACTAAAACTTTTTTTTTATTACCATTTTACTGAGTATCCCTGCTACTAAATGTGAACTATCATTGGGTAATTTCCACAATATACATAAACATATATAAGCTGAAATAAAGGCTTTAACGTGTTTACAAATTTTCAGATCTGGAAACCATAAGTGTCTTATTAAAGGCATATCCAAAGCCTATGCTGGAGAACATTCATTAGTAATTTTAATCAGCCTACTATAGAAATTGAACTAAACTGGATTTAATGCTAAAATGCAGTTTTCATGGTAATGCTTTGTTTTAGCCATTTAGTGTTGCCTTGCTCTATGAAGTGCTAGAAGACGAGCCAGTTATTCCCCTATGTACAATGAGTCATACAGATTAAGATAATTTACAAGATTCTTTATTGTGAAAACTGTAAAACCATTTTTTCAAAAGTCGTGCTCTAAGAGCCTTTCTTTCAATATGAATTAAATCAGAGGTGAGCAGGAGGACTATTTGGTTTAAGGCATGTCAATATTAATGTCACTAGGATTTCCTAAATGGGCTATAGACCTCAGCTGTATAAGCATCTTTTACTGTGGTGCAATTCGGTGTCAAACACACTATAAATGTAACCTTTCTTTGACTCATTTTTAATGTTGAGTGCATTCTGAAAAGGGTGCAAAGTGGTGCTTTATTACAGTGCATTGCAGGGTGGAAATGTTTAAGCTGTGTTTTATGGCATGATCCAAGGTTTAAGCATGATTAGGTAATAAAGTTAAAAATGATAAAAATATGACTCTTTACCTTCCAAAAAAGGAAAATCAACCTTCCAACATGGGCTGAGCTATAAGATTATATAAAAAAAAATGATTTCTTTGTGATTACCTTATAGTCCACTAACTAGTATTGAGAGCTCTACTCCTGTAATATTGTGGGACAAAACACACAGATTTACTTTTATTTTTCTTTCAAGAAAGGTTGTGGTTTAGACTAGAAGTAAGAGCTCCTAATTTAACTATTTTTAAAATGTAATTCACAACAGCATTGCACATAGAATGTAGAACAATGTAATCTATTTACCAGTGATAGATACTGGAGATGATATTACACTGTCGTCTCACAAGCAGTGAAAAAGGATGAGAATGTTTTTTGCAGTTGACTGGAAGAAGCTATTTGGGTGAATCATAGTAATAGAACAAGCTTGCATGGCCCTTTAGACTGCCCACATAGAAAAATCTTGACGTTTGCTTTGCCAGTTGCCATACATAGCCTGATTGTCCTTTCAATCATGAGTTGTCCCTTATGCATATAGTTCTGTAATTATTAATGTTTAGGATGAGGAGGAACTCCACAGTATGTACGTTGGGAAGAAGCTTTCCTTATCACCTTAACCAAGCAAGCAAAGCCCCTCAAAGCATAACTTCTAGCTTGATATTTAGCAGGACCCATGAAAGACAATATTGATAAACTACTTACTAACACAAATGATAACTTCAGAAATGATTCTGTTTAAAATTGTGGAGTCTGTAGCGTTTAACATTTTATGGCCCAAAATGAACCTTACTGTATTGTACTTAGCTGCCATTGTTTTTCCAAAAAACAAATTGCACATTTTGTGAAATAATTGAAAATGGACTCTCTATCCACCTGTTGCTATATTCATTTCAAAATCTTTATTTGGAACAATGAATGTCTTTACTAAACTGTGCACAAATGCAGGTTCAACAGCAGAAGGTTCCCTATTCCATTTCTTCCTCAACCATGGCCTCACCTCAGTAGACCATGAGTAACATATACATTCCAATGCTGTCATGAAACGTTAAGACTTCTATGTTTGAGCAGAAGTCAGATGTTTGGCCTCCAAAGAAAATGAAAAGTTTTATTCTTACTTGTACCTTTTAAAAGTTGCATAAACAGTGTCTTGGTACAAATGTCCACCACCTGTTCTTATTATCAGTCATTGTTCAACATTTAATAAGCAGGTCATTTATATCTATATATTTAGCCCAGGAGAGAGTGCAAATCTTTTTAAGTAAATAACTTAATGGAATTCATCAACAGGGGCAAATTTTATGTGGGTCTAGTAACCCAGAGCAACCAATCAGAAGTTGGTTTTTACAGATGTAGTTCCCTGATACTAGTGAATGCTAACAGCTGATTGGTTGCTATGAGTTACTAGACCTCAGAAAAGATTACCCCTGTTGATAATTTACCCTGATAGTGTTGTACAGGTGGACGTCTTCTGTCTTCCACTCTTTAGGGTGGAAATCTTGACATCTGGATATACAACAGTGTTACATTATCCATACTCATTAAAGGAATAGAAATTAAAATAAATGCACAGAAAGATTATGTTATTGGCCCTATTTTCCTGACACTGTCTCTTTTAAAGAAAGATCTTAGATTTTTGTAATACATTTTAATGCTATAAATGCCAAGTACAATAACTGTTGGTTTTTAAATATTTCTCCACATATTATTTTTATGTCTAAAATAAATGACCATTTACAAATATTAATAATTGCAAATTAAAGAACAGTTCGCTTTCCTATTTCATGTATTTATATATTTGTATTTTTTCCCAGGCTTAAGTTACTTAACTATTTCTAAGCGTTATTTATCTTTCACTTTATTTGCTTTTCAGTAGGATAAGTGAAGAAAAAAAAAAGTTATTTTTGCAAATAAAATGTTGGCCTGTACAAGGTTGTTTAAAAATGAAATAATTAAATGTAGTTTGCACAAACAAAGTCCAGTCTAGACTAATTTTATATTTAGGACAAAATCCAGTTCTCTAGTTTGTACTGCATATCCATTAAGGAAACAGGTTAGTGGCTTTATTCCTGGCAGGGATTAAAAAGTCTCTGTGCAGTACACTTTATTGGCAGTTGTGTCGGGCCTCCCAAACAGAAATAGAAGTAAAAACTGTCAGACATTTAAGATAAATAGAAGTGCCAGCACAAGCAAATAACACCTCATGGCCACATGGATTAACTATTAGTAAAAGACAAATAGTATTTGTGACTTGGAAGATGGCAATATTTTCTAATATCCTGACTTCGACTATAAAATGTTTTACATACCTAATAATGAATCAACAATTCTTTTTTTATTTTTTAGAAGTTTATAGTCAGTAGATGAATTCAAGAAATGATCATTTTAATGTAAACACATTTTATCCAAAAGGTATCATTTTACATAAAAAGAGAATTAAGTCATTTTCCTTTATTACTTCACAAGTCTTATTAAAAAAATATATATATTAAAACTGGTATATTGTTGTAGCAGATCAGTTGTTAAAAATATTAGAGATCCGCCAGAACTATTTTTTAATGTTAAAAAATGTAAAAAAAAAAAAAAATGAACCCCAAGTGACCTAACTATACAGAAAATAAGTGGCTAGAGAAATGGATGGAGCTTATAAGGGTGCATAGATGTGGCCATAATTTGTGTAAAATTTGATTTGTCCAAAATGAAATGCACATTGAATCAATGTCTTTTGGATTTATAAGTTGAAAATGCTTCATTTGAAGAGTATTAATACTGACATGGACACTGCAGTGTTGTAACTAGTTTCTGGGGTTTGTGTCATGTAAAAATTAAGGGGGTTATTGACTGAAGTGAGAATTTGACTGTCGAATTGTTGGTGCCCTTGTTTTATTTAACTTTATGTTGTTTCTATATTTGAATACCTGTATGGGTCAAATCTCTACAGTGTCCAGCACACAACATAAGATCTACAGTCATAACAGAGAATCGACTCTTGATTGAAGAGCTACTTAACTTTTTTGTTATAATTCATTTACATTTAATTTAGTGCTGATATTTTATAATCACTCAGTACAGGCATCAGTAAAATGCCTACAAATACCATGATGCAATGTATGCTTTAATTACAGTTAATGTTTCAGTGGGCATTAAAATATGCAGCCAGTTCTTGGGGCTGTTATCATCGCAGATACATTGCCATTTAGTTGCTATGCAGAACTCGTTATTTATCACTTGCGTGTGTAGAAAGGCTTCCCTGATTGTCATTACTCTACCCCATGGTTTTTGGTCATACCTTACTCATGGCACATGTATTTAAAGCAAATTTATGCAAGGCAACATGACTTTTCATGCCAAATAGCTTCCAGTACCCAAGTTGTTTTCCTCTGTACTAAATGATCCTGAAGCATTATCATACCTGTCTGACTTTTTATCCTTTACTGATGTCCAGATTATATTCTGTCTGAGTCTATGGTTCTGATTTCTCATATGGCCCATAATCTCACTTTTGAAAACTTGCTGTCCGTCTTGATATCTGCTGGTCTGACATTCCACTGTTTTGCTGGTATGGTGAATTTGCTGTTCAATAGCAGAAAGCTTCTGGGTTTTAGAAAAAAAAATCCTTACCTTAAAAACTCTTGCCTCATTTCCCTACTTGTTACTTGGGCTCTAAAAATCAAACAAATACAAAATGAGCCTTTTCATGCGAGCCATCCATTACTTGCTTATGGGCATCAGATGGCACAATCAGCTTGTATTTATTGGGTTGAGGATACTTTGTACATTCTGTGCAGTTCTCTTCCATGTAAACTCACAGGCTAACTAGATATTTTATTACTGCACAGCCTTGGACAAAAATAAACTATGGAATATATACCAGGTCAGCAATGACTGTTAAACATTTGGGTCTAAATGAACAAAACCATAGAAAATGTGTATTTTGTCATTAAGAAAATTAGGTATTTTTGAGCAACTTTCTTTTCTAATTAAAGTTTGTATATTTTTAAAAGGTACACCATGCTATTTAGGAGATATTACTAAAAGTAAAGAAGATTTTCATCAGGTACCACTAGAGAAAGTGTTTTTTTTTTTATTATAGTGGTATTGCTTATTTAAATAAGAATTTATTGTCATTTTAATGCAATTTCCTACATCAAAAGGTCATTTTCAATCCTATATAAATCAGTGGAAACCTTCACAAATATCCCCCTTTGAGTTATCATAATGACTTTAAACTAACTGATTTTGTAAATCTCCTCAGTTTCTATAAAATTTCACGTTAAGTTGTTCTGATGTCTCAGCATCTGAAAATGTCATTTAATCTGACCTTATAGACCTGCATACAGTTGAGCATGCACTGTATATTACTTTATAATGTTTAAATTGGAATCACACTTTCTGGGTACAAGTTTACATGTTTTCACAGATTCTTGTGTAAAAACTAAAGGAGGCTGTTTCCAATTTCATGACTGTTTATCACTAATCCAATATGACTGCAGCATTACCTCCACACAGGAAGCTGGATGAAAATGTGTGTGTTTTGGATATATCATGCTCTTCCAAGGAAGTTCTGTTAAACCAGTTGCCTGCTCATGTCAGGAAAGCAGAGGCTGCAAATGTACATAAGTCTAATCCATACTTTACATCTTATACATTAAAATAGATCATAGGTTAAGAGATCTTTTTATGGATGTTAAAGTGAGTTACCTTGACATTAGAAATGTTGCTACACAGCTCGCATTATATTTTATTCATAAATTACCATAATGCAGTTCCATCAACATGCATCATTCAACAAGCCTTTTCAGAGATTAAAAAAAATGGCCAACTATATCATACGCTATTTATAACTGTGATTCTCTTGCACAAACACCATCTTGTATGTATGTATGTATGTATGTATAATTTTATTTATAAAGCGCCACAGATTTACGCAGCACTGTACAATTCAGCAATAAAAATATAAGACAGACATGGGAAAAATGCATTACACATTACAAGTGTGTAGCTTACAAGCATAAAAACATTTTAAGTGCCAGGTTGTGATTGACACAGGAGGTTGGAGGTCCCTGCCCCACAGAGCTTACAATCTAAGTGGTAGGAGGACTACATACACAGACAGGGGTAATAAGAAGGTAATAAGAGCTGCAACAGTATGCTGGGACACTGGTCTTTAAATACATAAATAAATAAAATAGAGATAAATATCTATATGTATATACTATACATACACACAAATCAAGCATAAATAGTTAATTAAGGATACAGTACAATATTTACATAAACATCAGTGCTAGTGCTTCATAAGGTAGGATTTTAGTTTGGTCTTAAAAGTGCAGAGGGA
>JAKJJM010128802.1:0-12028 GCA_021901965.1 Pipa carvalhoi
TGTCTCCCTGTCCCTAGTTCATCCTCACAATGTGCCACTAACTGTATATAAGTGAATAATACATCCCTTTCTATGTCTCCCTGTCCCTAGTTCATGTCGTTCCTTGGTTGCAGTATTTGTCACTTTAAATAATCAGTCATCTTTCGGCAAACAGGAGCCCTCCCATCAGCCCCCTACCTCGTCACTTTGATCTGGTGAATGTGACATAGTACGCTTTGACGGATTTGCTACTTTGACAGACTCTGACAGTTGATGAATAGGTGACTTACCGGAGCATGCAAATTGGTACAAAGAGCTCTGTGCAAGTCTGCGACTGCAGTAAGCATCCAAACTGATTGCAAATTCGCCACATCGCAGAGTTTGCTGAATATGCAAAAATCGGGAAGTGAAGAATAAACGTGAATTCCAATTTTTGTGACTGTTTGGGACCCATAAGCCCCATACTCCAAGACAATTTATTATTGTTATTATTTTTTTATGGTTTGTCTTGCTGTTAAGCCTCTCTCTTAAACCTTACATTATAATTATATCTCCTTATGCACTTCTTTTCTAGTGAAACAGATTAAACTGTTTATAGCCAGGGATTATTGTAGGGGTGAAAACTGGGCATTTGCCTACAGCTTCCTGTAACTAGGGGGTCCTGCTGCAAACAGACCCATTCTGTTGACTCTGTCTGCTTGGCAACATCCTGACAAATATGCCAACATATGGAGCCACTCGTATGTTTAGCCCAGGGCCCCACTCTGTCTAAATGGCTTATTCATAAACCCAATTTTGATCATCTTTCTTGGTACTGTAGTTTGCCCATTCCTTTTATTACTTTATTAGCTGCCTTTGAACCCGCTCAAGCACATATTTATTGTACACTGGTGCCCAAGACTGCACACAATATTCCATGTGTGGTCTGAGTTTGCTTTTGCCACTTATTTGGTGAAGTCAAATCGTTTCATTCAGAGCAGTACGCCTTGTCGAATTCACCACTTCTACGGACTCTGACACTTGATAAATAGGTGAAAGTCACGTGCATGCGCACACAAAGTAATTGGAAGAGGTGTGTAAGTCTGTGACTGCCATGAGGTGTCAAATTGGAAGGGAATTTTCCACATCGCAGAGTCTGACGAATATACGGAGTCGGGAAAGTGGCCAGTTGATGTGAATTCACACATCTATGCAGCTGTTCAGACTTTGATGGATAGTGCCCCAGCTCTTTGTTTAGAAACACTCCTAGATCCTCCCCTATTAAGAAGAATGTAAAACAATGTCGTAAACATATAAACCTTGAATCCAAATGGGTAAAGATGGCACATATCTGTATGAAATATTTCCTGCCACTTGGGTACTGCCAACCTTCCCAAATATGCCACATTGTGTTTCATAAAGAAAAAGTAATCTCTCATAATAACAGTTTTTATAGTAATCTAAGTAACAATATCACTTGCCATGGATCACCTAGTATTGATTTAAAGGGCGGAATTTATGAAAGTCGGAAAGACCACTATAGGTCTTTCCGACTTTCTCGCAGGAGGATAACCTCCCGCGAGAATCCCGATTTCCATATTATGGAAATCAGTGTTTTTCAATTTCCATAATCTGGAAATCGGGTATTTGTACCAAAAAATTCCGTAGCCATAATAAGTTATGGCTACGTTTCGTTGCAAATACCCGATTTCCAGATTATGGAAATCAAAAAACACAGATTTCGATAATCTGGAAATCGGGACCGGGCAAATTAAGCCCGAAAAGACTCCAATCAAGTCTTTTCAGGCTTAATAAATTTTGCCCAAAGACTCAACACAGAAAGGAGCGCCTTCCGATGAACCACTGTCCATCCTAAAAGGACTCTCCTGATGAAGCTGGCGACTATGCATCCTGGCGAAATGCGTTAAGTTTACATTGTAATCAAATCGGTTTAAGCTGGACACTTTTGTGACTACCTTTCTATGTTTGTGATCATATTAAAAAAGGTCGTATTACACTATGTTTTTTCCATCTATTGCGGTGATGGCTAACCTATGACACGCGTGTCAGAGGTGACACGCAGAGACCTTTTTGCTGACACATGTCATGGTGCCGTTCGTGCTGTGCTCTCAGTAGGAGAGTTGCCCCACTTATATCGAAGTGACACACCATCAAAGTTATGCTCTGTTTTTTTAATGAATTTTAACACACCGAGCTCAAAAGGTTGGCCATCACTGATCTATTGAGTTTACGTCAGTACAATGGTCAAACTGTTTCAAATTTGTCCCTGCAGGGGTCATTGATTATGGTCTTATATTTGTGAAGAAGCTGGTGAGTTTTCTACCACTGGGGAAGTTGTAACAAAAACATTTCACCCCCATTGTTTTAACACTGTCTGCACTTGCATGAGGTGGTACCATTTCATATGGATGCTTTTATTAAGAGTGATTTTTTTCTGGGTACTATACTATCCTTATATATGACCTAAAGGATAAGGCACGATCGCCTTTTTTTAGTTCGCTTCCTTTTTAGAATTTTCTACGTTGCATTGGTATAAAGGAATGTGTAGATTAAGCCAATGCGGTTACTTTTTCTAGAAATCACACTCACAATGTTCCTTTGGATTTTAATTGAGAAGCAAGTGCTGTGATAGATCCATTACTACAGCGTTTTATGTAGATGCACGAGTATGTTACATATTAATAAAATCTGTTGACCTTTACAGATCCCGTTGTAAGGCTACAATCTCTGATATTAAATTAGAGGTATTTTTTTAGGAGTTGTTAATTTAAAGCTGTGCATCTATGCAACAAGGACCAAGGGCAACTGACACTATTTTTTAACTGGCATTTACCTTCTGTAGTGTTGTTTCTCTGAAATTAAATGATAATAATTACAGTATACACCAGTTTGAATATATATCCTTGTAGGCTAAGACTGTGTCAAACAGATTTCCTAAACAAATATCTAAATACCAATAAACATGCCTTATTTAAACTTTAAAGTTTGTATAATATATTTCAATTGGAGAAACAGATTTTTACGGACTTTGGCATTATTGCAAGCACTGGCTTACGTCGAACTAATAATTCTATTTTTTTTCATTTCCTATTTACATTTCTTACAATTCACCTTTGAAGATCTTTGACCTACATATTTACAACTCTTAGCTGTTTTCTAAATGTAGTATAAAAGAGCAAATTCCTTCTGAATGAATTTAATCGGAAATGTTCGGGGAGTTGGAAATCCCATTGTTCTAAAGGCTGTCAGAGGAGGTTAAGGTCTGGTTCTTTTCTAATGCATAATAACCCCAGCAGGATCGCGTTCTATCGTTTCCCATCCAGCTTTATATAGGCAAAGTTTAACAAGGCGCTTTATATAGTTCACAAGTGCTGTAGGCACGGATTCCTTTTCTCTTTCTCAAGTTCACACTGACTTTCTGCATTTCCAAAAAACCTTAGCATTATTAAAGCAGAGCACAGATTTATGTGAACGAGCTGGACCCTCATAGATAATGAAAAATGATTAATAAAGGGTTTTGGGGAAAAAAGGCACAAATTTAGGGAGCAACTTCTTATTGCTGTTGAATTATAAAGTGTTACTGCAATTGTCTGAATTCAGGACCTGCTTCAACTGCTGCTTTTAACTTCCCACTGAAATAGGCAGGCTTCTTTGGTTGTATTGAGGGTCTTCAACTGCCTCAGCAACTGCACTATTGAAATACGAACAGGGGAATTCATCAATGGGGAAAATGTTACTTTGATTTAACTTTTAGTGGCACTAAAGCATCAGGCCGACCGTCATGCTAAATATGTCCGCTGTTCCTTGGGCCTTAGCATTAGGCAACCCGAGTCCTTAGTTTCACACTGAAACCAGGAACTCGGGTACTAAAGAAAGAAGGGGGCTTAGATCCACCCCCTTTCCTTTGACCTGGTGTAACGTTATAGGACAGTTTGTGAGCCATGCGATGAGTTCACACACATGTGCAGACAGAAAGTATGCCATAGACACAGGACTGGTAAGCCTCATGGTTGTGAGAGCGGGAACTATTTGCCTAAGCACAGGCTGGTCACCATTTAGCCTGACTTTTAATTCCCTTTAAAATGACTTTCAGTCTTTTGAACATGTTTTGAATTACCGTTGTACTGCTCTGTGCCCCCGTTCCTCCACTGCGTGCTTTGCTACCAACAATAAGTCACAAACCATAGGGCAGGCAGCCGTTATTAGGACTTGGTGTGGGAGAGTTCACAAAGGCAAGCTATAGCCAGGGCTGTGGAGTCTGTAAGCCAAACCCTGACTCCGACTCCTTAATTTCCCCTAACTCCAACTCCACAGCCCTGGCTATAGCAGAGCAAACACAACTAATGGCCTAATACTGATATGCATGATGGTTACATCAGTTATCTGTCTGAAAATGACACACAAATATTTAGGCTTCCGCAGTGTCTGTTAAGGGGGATATGGGAATTAATGTCAATCTTATACTTTTCCTGAGACTGCTCATTAGCAAACAGCATTTTTATTGATGGGAGGGGGTGAGTATATAATAGAAACCCCATACTTTATGCTCAGAAGAAAACAAACTTTTCTCTTAAAGCAACTCTGACACTGAGCAGTAATAATGCTTCTATGTCAATGTAAGTATTGCAGCGCTGGACACTGGCTCTACGTTAATAAGATTGCCACGGAATCCCTTTTAGTGCTGTTGCTTTAAGGCATTTGTTGCTAAAGACTTAAGGGGATTCAAGTATGAAGTGGCATTATCACAAGGGTGAAAAAAGGGCACTCAAAATTTTCGCCTAACGATCGATCACTAAGACTTTTGCGTAAAAAATGTTAGAAACTCTGATTTAGCACTTTTTTTTTTTACACACTAATGACTGGTTTGTATAAGAAATATTAGCAATGTTGCATTCTTTCGTAATAATCATTCAATGAAAGGACACAAATGGGAATTTCTAAAGTTTTTACATAAATTATTCATTAGTGCAGCGATTCTCAAGCTGGGGGTCGCACGACCATCTCACAGGGATTGCAGAACCGCTGCTCAGCCATTCCGCTCCGCAAGTCCCTTTTTATAGGGGTGGTTGCGTGATGACGTTTGGCCGCAATGTCATCACGTAACCGGGCACACCCCCGCGATGACGTCATCGCAGGGGTCGCAGGTTCAGAGAAGTTGAGAACCTCTGCATTAGTGTAATAAAAAGACGCAACATGGAAATTGACAACTTTTTTTATGCAGATGTGCAACGGCTTCTCTAACATCTGGGTTCAGACAAGCCTTCATTTAACGTTTTAAAATAGGTTTTAAAATCGTTCTAAGCTTCATCACATCGAATTGCGGCTGACCCTAAATACTGATTTTTACAGAAAAAAAAACCAGGTGCAGCTGCGTCAAAATGGACACAAAAGCGAATGAGGAATTGCTAAAAATAAACGCAAAACTACATTTGTTTTATATTAATGCCATTTGATACATTTCCGCCTTAACTTCTTGTTATTCTTTCAATTAAGGTAATCGGGTATTATGTACGTTACATTGTGAAAGTCCAAGTGAATGTGGCAAATTTAATCCAACCAATGTGTACGCTCATTGTCAGGGACGAGATATTACCTTATTAGACATTTTTGTGTTTGATTGTTCTTATTTCTTTTGCATTATTGTGAATAGGTCACATCTGAAGTATTCTTATTATGAAAGTCATTCCCCCCTACTGTCCTGTTTTGTGTAAACAGATTTGGCTTCTTATTCTGTACAGTGGTCTAATGTATGCTTCAAGCTGAATTCATCATTAAACCAACAGGAGGGTTGGTACACACTGTTCCTTTCTCTAATCTGATATTATGTCTCATAAACTATCCAATGTACCTGAACGAGGGATCAAGAGAAGTACAATAATCCACAGTAAATAGGGCTGGGGTTTTTTTTTTCCAGGAATCCCAGAGCTTCAGGAAAAAAAAAAACTAACTAAGAAAAAAAATATTTTACTTTAAATGCAAGCTTAATAAACACACGAGCTTCAAGAAAGGCTTTTAAATAGACAAATAGAATTTTACACAACGTAACCAAAAGCTTTGAGAATTTAATATGTGGGGGGATTAAATGTCCTCCACTTCTAAAGAACCCTCCATATGATGCATTTGCAAATACATTTTAGTTTGTGAAACGTCCAATTTCGCGGCAATTGTAATTCCCGATTACTAATTTCAGTACAGTTGTGCATAATAAATTAAGACTAGGCTTGTTCTTTCTGTAAGGCTGATAACGGAAAATTGTTTCTGAGCTGGATAAATGTATTTCTGGTTTGTTTAAAAGGCATATATTAATTTTACCTAGAAAAGACTAATGGCATGTAAACACTGATGGAAGCTGTAGGTCCATCTAATGAATCTGAAAGATGTTCCAGTGATTATTGGCTTTAGCGGTGCATCAAATCTCATCATCCATGTCTATTCCCTCAAGTGCTGCAGGGATACAAAAGCAGAAACCAAGTCCCGGATAAGATGTGTAATCTCTGGCCTTTATTTTTGTTAAGATAAATGAGCCCGATGAATTTAGCGGCGGGCATTACTTTTGTAACGAGCAACGGAAACAGGTCACCCATAAAACAGGCCGAAAATGTCTGGAAGAAGTGTAATGTGACAAAAGCAGTAGTTCCGTGGCTTCCCGAAATCCTCCAACAACAGTTATTTATTGAGTAATTACTCCATTTTCTCTAGTGGAATGAGTCACTGAGATCTGTTTATCATCCAGTGAGCACGAAAATTTATTGTCGCCCTTAGTTTCAATCCTCACTAGTAAGCACACATCTCCAAATCTTTTTAGTGTGTTTCAAGACAGCGCTCTGCCACTTTGTCTGCTCAAATCCCACCTATTTGGTAATGTCTAGCTGGTTTCTGTGAAGCCCTCAGCGGGAGGATTAGGCAGGCTTTGGTTTAAAGATGTGTAACACAGTAGTGCTTTTATAAAATATATTTTATAATACAAGGAGTCATTTTAAATTACATTAAAGGGAAAGTGGAGCACTAAATACTCATTTTCCTAGGGGTGATTCTGAAAGGAAGGGGTGAAATACTTACCAATGTGCTTCTTCCCTCCAACACTGCCTCCTGCTTGTCTCAACACTGCTCTTTGATTTTTCTTTACAATGGGCTGGGACTCTTTTCACATCCTTGCTAACTCTTGAAATTCAGCAGAGCAAGCGCAGAAGCAGAATTTCAATGTAACAATGCTTCTGCGCTTGCTCTGTTTGCTGAATTTCAAGAGGAAGCAGGAAGTGAAGAAGATGACAGCACTGTAAGAAGACAAGAAGAGCAGTGCTGGAGGAAATAAGCACATTGGTACGTATTTTAGCCCATCCTCGTCAGAATCACCCCTAGGAAAATGAGCATTTAGTTCTCCTTTTAAAAGCCAGACAGAAATATAAAAATCAATGAAAAATGTCAAAATATGCATTTATACATACATTTATTGAATTTGTGTCAAACTTCTAAATGATTTCTAGAAAAATACTGTAATTTATTTATAAAAACCCAGTTGCTTTCAAGTTATTTGGGCTTTCTGGAGCACATCATGAATATATATTATCTAAACTTCCACAGAATTCAGTTGGGAAAAGATGGCCGCAATAAGTAAAAGAATCGCAAAGCAGCGAATATCAGAAATACGCCTTGAAAGATTTCTACGAGTACAGGAATAACCGCTATGTTAGTCCAAATGAGATTTTTCCTTTTTCTGGTCCTTTCAATCTAAACTTTTTTATTTCGTTTTTATTTCCTTCGATATTTTCTGCTATATTCTGCAATATGGAGAACTTCAATTTAACCTAGAAATATCAAATGCGGCAGCGTTACACCCGACTATAAACACAGGCCATTTACGTGGTGTGATTTATTGGAATACTTTATATCTGCTGAACCAATAAATTGTATTTATCACAATGCTTTATAAGGTTAACAGAAACCTAGTTTATATAGAGAAGCTGCAAAATATCTTAAAGAAAAAAAAAATCAACCCATTTGATTCAATTCTGATCCAATCTCTTCACCATGTACGGACCTTCCAATTCATAACCAATTTTTCTATAGTAGTTCCTCGTCCCGACCCCTAGAGAAAAGAAAATCGAAATTGGATTTATTCAGTACATGAAAGGTCATAACAGTTTTATTCCACCGAAATGCTTAAAATATTCCGAACTCAGTGCCGATTGTAACCTAAAGGCATGCAGAGAAAAGCGAAGCAAAAGGGAAGACTGAGATGCATACTCGACCAGAGGAAAGTATGTCATACCTGCTGGGAGATCCACATGGGACTAATGAGTAATGTAATGTACAATAACAGCGCCGGCATTCCCAGCCACAGCACATCTACTCCGTATATCTAGTTCTGGTCTCTGCAGTGTGACATTTTGGCAACAGGTGCACAGTTTTGTCAGTTGTTATTCTCTATGGGAATCTTGCTGAGATGACCGCTCAATAGTTGCCCTGATGTTACAAAGTGCCCTATTCTAGTGCGCGTCTTTAACGGATCAGTAACACCCCCAAATTTAATAATTCCCATTAGGCTTGGCCAGTTATTTAAAAACAGCACTTGTAGAAATTTTATCTATGAAGTTAAATTCATGAGTTTTGTTGTTTTCTGTCTGTTCTTATTTTTGTTTTGTTTTTTACTGATAAAAGCTATGTTGGTAAACAGACCTCGCCCGGTCCCATTGTTCTCTATATTGCCTTTGATCATACATATTCTCGAGCTGTTCCCAAAAGCCTCATTTTTAAATGCTAAATATCATACTTTCTAGACACAAATTAGAATTTTTGGAGGCACAAACTGAATATATAGTATGTGTACGTACAGTTGAGGCATTTTTATTTTTTAGTATTACTGTTCTTTTAATTACCACTGATGATGCATTAAAGCTCTAAATAAAAAAAAAAAGA
Organism: Pipa carvalhoi; assembly: GCA_021901965.1. Lineage (NCBI taxonomy): Eukaryota > Metazoa > Chordata > Amphibia > Anura > Pipidae > Pipa > Pipa carvalhoi. Next base: position 8,896 of record JAKJJM010128802.1, read on the forward strand.
ACAAGGGGGCATTATAACCCCACCCCTTCTGTCTTAAACCCACCCCTTCTGTCTTAAACCCACCCCTTTCCATAATCTGAATAGATAAGGCAGGCCCCCACTGAGCTGCTGGGTTTTCCCAAACAAGACAGAACGCTTTAACTATATCTCTAATACAGTGGTTCTCAATCTGTGGGTCGCGACCCCATTTGGGGTCGAACGACCGGCTCACAGAAGTCGCGAACCGCTGCCGAGCGCCGCAACGTCATTACGTGACGCGCGAGTACGTGTTGACGTTGCGGCCGGGCACACCGCCTGTGATGACGTCATCGCAGGGGTCGCGGTGCAAAAAGGTTGAGAACCGCTGCTCTAATACATTATACTGTGTACAGGGCTTTAAAGTCATTGTATATATGGAATTTATAATAACAAACGGAACTGTATGTGCTACACTAAGGGCGAAATTTAATCAACTTGGGAAAGATAGCCATACTCTTACCTTTCCATTAAAAAATTTGATCGAAAATTTTCAGTCTGTAAATATCGATCGGGAAAAAAATCGCGCGAGATCTCACGGGAGTAAACTCACAAAAGTGAAATCGGCCTTTGTCGAGTTTATGAAATGGGGAATTGTGGGAATTAGTGATGTAAGCAGTGTGGATCCATCCTAGGCTGTTTAAGAAGGATTGCTATGTGGGTATTGCTGCTCAGTGAAGCAGAGGACAAAAGATTATAGTTAAACACTTCTCTATGTAATTCTTCACTAATAATGAATAGTATGTACAAAATATTCTTACAAAAATGAAGGATTTTAGGTACACGTGGAGCAAACTTGCAATAGTGTTTTGAAATATGTTCTATTATTTTGCTAAGAAGCCCTGTCTCGCTCCTTTCACTTTGCCTTGCAGGAAAGACAAGTGCCTAATAAGTAGGATCCCCATGTAGCATTACTTGCAATGCTTGGGCTAAATGGATTCAACTAAATTCTTTTGTGTACATTCATCATAGATGTTATTACTATAACATTCATATACTGATAATCCTCACATCTTGAAGAGAAAACCTGCTCTTTTCCAAACTGAAGACAGATATCAAGTGTGTGTGTGAGTAGTGTGTGTGTACAGTGTGTGTGTGTACAGTGTGTGTGAGTAGTGTGTGTGTGTACAGTGTGTGAGTAGTGTCTGTGTATGGTGTGTGTGTATGTGTGAGTAGTGTGTGTGTGTGAGTAGTGTGTGTGTGTACAGTGTGTGAGTAGTGTCTGTGTATGTGTGTACGGTGTGTGTGAGTAGTGTGTGTGTATGTGTGAGTAGTGTGTGTACAGTGTGTGTGAGTAGTGTGTGTGTACAGTGTGTGTGAGTAGTGTGTGTGTACAGTGTGTGTGAGTGTGTACAGTGTGCGAGTAGTGTCTGTGTATGTGTGTACGGTGTGTGTGAGTAGTGTGTGTGTATGTGTGAGTAGTGTGTGTGTACAGTGTGTGTGAGTAGTGTGTGTGTGTACAGTGTGTCTGAGTAGTGTATGTGTGTACAGTGTGTCTGAGTAGTGTATGTGTGTACAGTGTGTGTGAGTAGTGTGTGTGTGTACAGTGTGTCTGAGTAGTGTATGTGTGTACAGTGTGTGTGTGTACAGAGTGTGTGTGTACAGTGTATGTGTGAGTAATGTGTGTACAGTGTGTGTGTGTATGTGTGTACAGTGTGTGTATGTGTGTGTACATTGTGTGTGTGTGTGTGTGTATAATGTGTTTGTATTTTTAATCTAGTCTGAAGTTGTCGTCAATGTCACACTTGCTGTATATCATTTCTGGAATGAAGATAAACAAATGTTTTTTTTTTTAATTCATAAATATGTTTCCAGGTGTAATCATTTAAGTAGCAGGACAGTGATCCTTGATAATTGTAGTTTTTTTTTAATCCACTAATACTATTATTCATTGCCTATTCTTTTATCACTCCTACCAAATATTTTACTCTGTAACATGGTGTTTATACTACTAAGTGCTAGATCCACTGGCCTTCATAAGTAGGATTGTCAGATGCATTTTTACATTTTGTTTTAAAATCAAATAATTACATAAATATGACCTTCCGTCTTATCAATCCTAACCCTGTGGTAGGACTATACTAAGTGCTTTGCCATCACAAAGTTGCAAATTGCTTGAAACTTCCAGGCAGGTGCTTTTGAGTAGTACTCGTCAGAAAGTTTGGGTGGTGCAATCAAATCAGCAGCAGTTATTCCGATTGCTTCCAACTAAAGTAATACCTAATAATATTTAGCTGATTATCCCCTTTATATATTGAAGTGTATCTATATAAAGCGCCGATCATATACACGTATTGCTTGTAGACACTACCTGTATATACAGCACGGTACCTCCAAAAGTGTCCTTTTATCACCTTAACATTGTAGACCATAATTAAATGGAGTAGAATCGTGTAATCTGAAATGGTAGCACTGCTTTATATTTATTGTACCTTTAACGTGTGTTTTTTGAGAAAGAGCAGACCACCTGAAACATGTTAACGGCACTATAAAGCATAGACCTAGATTGGACATAGCAACTCTGCTGTAATTAAAATCTACTGTAATTAAAAAGAATTATTGCTGTTTATTAGCTGATGTGTCTATTACATCATATATGTATGTTGTCTATTTGTAGACTTCTTATATTCTGCTACTTAACAAAAGACAAATATACAGGAGACAAGTATTTGTACAGATATTCACAGGCATTCATAATAATAAAATAATGTACACTGGGGTTAGACTGAGATGCTGAGATGGTCTAATTGTCCCATGCTACATCAAAGGAAGTTACCAAAACTCATTAGCCACTTTAACTGCTTAACACTAGTTTTAAAAAATATATATTTGTTTTAATTGTTTTCAGAAATTTATTTAATAGTCACTTTCTTGCAAAAGCCAAAACATCCCTCACAGCCAATCAGATAGGAATCTATACAGCGCACTTTGACACTGAGAATTCTGGGAACCAATCAGCATCTTGCAGGTGTAGAATCCCTGGGAACTGTTGGCCACCTACACGCTGCTGAGTGTTTTTAGAATTGTAGTCGGAACTTCAAGTGCAGCATGCACTCTACTGAGCATGTGCGGGATGCTGTAATAGAGGCCAGTGTATACAAGAGGTGATATCATGAAA
>JAKJJM010128927.1:0-10082 GCA_021901965.1 Pipa carvalhoi
TTTTATTCAACTAAGGGCGGAATTTATGAGAGTCGGAAAGACCGGCACCGGTCTTTCCGACTTTCTCGCGGGAGGGAATCCCGTTTTCCAGATTATGGAAATCGGTGTTTTTCGATTTCCATAATCTGGAAATCGGGTATTTGTACCGAGAATTTCTGTAGCCATAACAAGTTATGTCTTCTTTTCTGTGCAAATACCCATTTCCAGATTATGGAAATCGAAAAACACCGATTTCCGCAACGTGGAAATCGAATCTTATTAAATTAAGCCCAAAAAGACTCCAATCGAGTCTTTTCGGGCTTAATAAATTTCGCCCTAACAGTCTGTTTAGATCGACAAGCTTTTGAGAGGTTTGTCCTTCCCTCATCAAGTCTGGAGCAGCATTAAGTTCATGGGGGATTTTACTCAGCCATAGAGACAGGCAAAAAGACATTATTCTAAAATAAACAGACTGTCTTTGTGCCTGTTTATCTCACCATCATATCTTTATATTATGTTAAACTATGTATGTAATTTTGTTTGCTTTTAATCTGTGAATTTCCGTGTAAGAATTCCACCAACCCCCCTTATCACCACTTGTCAACTCCAACTGACTCCTAGCAATATTTACGACTGCTCCAATAGTCTGTTTATTTTAGTATAATTTCTCTGACTGTCTCTATGGGGCTATGTAAATCCCCCCCCCACACACACACACACACACACACGCACACACACCCTGAACTCAGTGTTGCTCCAGACTTAATAAAAAAACCCTTAAAAGCTTGTCTATCTAAACTGACTGTTAGTGCAATAAAAAAGGTATAACCAAGTACTGCAACACTCTATATTTTAATATATAAATGGCACTTTATAGACTTTACTACTAATACCTATTTCAGCACCACTAAGCCCCAGAGTCTGGTGCAAAGAAAAACTTTAGGATCATATAGTTCCAACTACTTCACCTTTAAAGGAGGTATATGGATCTATCCCTTGTGGGTAAACAAACAATCTCTATGCTTCTATGTGCCCATAGACAGCGATGCAAGGTGGAACATAATATATTGCATTGCTTAACATAGGCTGGTTGCCCAATTAAAGGGAGGAAAGACAGCCAACAAGCCTATATTTTACTTCAATTCCTGAAATATATTTTGTTTATACAAAACCTTTGAGGAACATATTATTTGAAATCCATTTTTTTCTAGTAATTTGTACATATCATTTGCTTAATGCATATAGCCACCACAGCTGAATGTTTATTGCTAGTAATTTTGTTTAGCAGAGTTCCTTATAAATTAGATTCCTCTTTGGCATGTTCTTGTATTTATTACATCATAGATGAAAAAATATTCAACATTTAGACTTAATCTATCTACTCCACTTCTACCTGCCGCAAGCACTTGTCCGTGCTCCTACTAAATCAAAGCTTAGTGGCACTAAAGTCGGAACATTGCTCTTTGAATCATTTTTCTGGACAAGATTGCAAATTCTAAAGAAATAAATGAAAATTGTTTTAGTTTCTGGTGCAGAGAGTCTGTAGAGGCATATGGAAAGATAGTGTAGATAATTACAGTGTTTCTATTGACATTGTCTAAGGGAAGCTAAAAGAGATGTTAAAACTGATTTCTGCATGCATTTTTATTCTCAAAATTGTCAGAGCATTATCCACATTATCTTCCACATTTTGTATCATAGCTGCACCCCTGTTATCTGCTGTTCCTATTATAATATCCTTCCTTTGTTCTTTATTCCATTTTATATTCTACTTTTATCTGGCTGACTATGCCACACTATGCATCTGACAGTGATTGCTGTGTGTGCTTGTTCAAGACTAGTTGCCGCTTAGTCTATACCGAGTAATGAATCCGCGACTATTTTGGCAATGCGAATTGAATTGTAACAAGGTGAACTTGACAGGTGAATTCACCCTTTACTCAGAGACCCATAGGGTGTTACAGGTTTTTATTTCTTGCTTATTTGTTTTGTTGTAGATTTCCTCTAACAATTTCCAAAGTGGAGAAAACATTGTGCTCCTGTCATGTCTTTAATTAAGTGAAATGCAGATGACTAATAACAACAAATCTCAGGATAAGTCAAAATAGGAAAAATACCTTCCAGGAGTGCAAATTCTCTAATTTGTGAACTGTATAATAATATTAAAAAATGACAGCTTCACTCACAAACCATTTTGAAGAGTTATATTTGTAAGGAGTTGGATATACCATTCCATTAAATTGGGTCTCATCAACACATAATATGTCAGTGGTTTAATAGGGGCATCCTGTCTTTGCAGAAATTCTGTTTATACAGAGCATTGTGGGAATGGATCCCCCTATAACACTGTATTAACTTCCCTATTCCTCTTTCCACTGATTGTTATACATTTACAGCTAAGGGTATCATGGTTATAAATCCTAAAAAGCTCCTGTTGTTTTCAATTCAACTACCTAGCTTTCCCCTATTTGAAAGAACACTCTACCCCATCATAATCCGTTTTCATAATACATTTATATGAACGCGGAAGCTGATAAAGTTTAGTTAGCAATGCGCAAAAACTATTAAAATTGATAATACACTTCAATCATAATGTAATCACTCGTCTAATGAGGCTTTGCTCTGGTTTATGCTCAGTCAGCTGCAGGTGCACCAAACATTCTAACCAGCGCATCTGTTGATAAATTGTGAAACTGAACTAAAATATTCATTATTAACATGCATAAAACTGCATTAACTATGTTTTATTGTATATTAAATCAGAAAGAATAGTGTTTCGTTAACATACAGTATGAGGATAGAAAAATAAAAGCTGCACACACATACTAGCTGATATATAACCAATATATAGTACATAAACAGAGAAACTTAAGTGACAAAAAAATGCCACATCTAGCCTGCCCAATGGGGTGAATGTCTTCTAGATTTTTAAACTTCCTTTCGTTTATTCCGTGTAGGTGTGTATTTGTACCTGCCACCTCTATTGAAAGTCTATTCCATGCCTTCATTACCCTCTCTTTAAAGCAGTGTTCTCTTTCAGATTGTCCCCTCTAGTCTAAGTAATTCCCCACTTTTGAAAAATGCTTCTCTACTGAACTCTGTATTATAATCTTTCTACCCTCATATAGGCTGAAATTTATTAAAATCGAAAATGTCATTTTCAATATACATAATTTCGATTTTGGAAATTCTTATTCGGAATTCCGAATTCCTATAAAAATTCAGAATTCCAGATTTCCATACCCTCTAGCAAATGTAACGAGCGTTGCTTCCATTCGAGCACCGCTCGTTACATGTAGCTGCTCAGTGCAGCAGCGCTGGGGAGACTCATCTCTCCCCAGCGCTTCCTGGTTGACCTTAGCCAATCAGGAGCCACTGACGTCACGGATGACGTCAGCAATGGCCAATTCAATTGGCTGAACGCTGCCATTTGAATTTACTGCCGCTGACGTCATCCGTGATGTCAGCGGCTCCTGATTGGCTAAGGTCAACCGGGAAGCGCTAGGGAGAGATGAGTCTCCCCAGCGCTGCTGCATTGAGCAGCTACATGTAACGAGTGGTGCTCGAATGAAAGCACCGCTTGTTACATTTGCTAAAGGGTATGGAAATCCGGAATTCCGAATTTTTATTTGGAATTCTGAATAAGAATTGGGAATTCCGAATTTTTTAATCGAAAATGCCATTTTCAAGTTATTTATATCGAAAATTGCATTTTCGATTTTAATAAATTTTGCCCATATTGTAGCTCAACTGACTTACAAGGTGACATTGTGCTAAAAATGTTTGGTCAGATGTGCTGAATACTCAGGGCCTCATTAACTAAAGTCCGAATTCACCTCGCTACAATTCAAGTCGCATCACCAAAATAGTTGTGAATTCACTTGACTAAGTGGGGAATACACTTGTTGAACAGGCAGACATTGTTGAATGCTGTCGTATGCGTACGGAGGTGTAGTCAGGCGGCTAGAAGTAGGATGAGGAGTCATGGGGAGTGAGGCGAATTCAACAAGTGAAGTGCAGTGATGTCAGTCTCCTCATATCCCACTAACTGTATTGTGGGAATATTCTATGTGTTTCTATGTCACCTTTTCCCTAGATAAGGGGGGTACAAATTTAATTGCAATCACCATTGTCACTTTTGAATGAATGGTCACCTTATGTAACACTGGGGTCCTGCCATCAACCCCCAAATTCACCACTTTGAAATGGCGAAGGCAAACAGGTGAATACAGAGCAGCCCACCTAGCTGTATTTGCACCTTTGACACACTCCAAATCTTAGTTAATAGTAGAAGTACCTGTGCACGCACACGCAAAGTGATGCAAAGAGCCCCATAGGTTCATGACTATCATAGACACTGAAATTGGAGGCATATTCGTGACTTTGCAGAGTTTAGTCAATAAGAGAACATGGGGAAGTGGCGAAAAGATGTGAATTCAGATCTCTAAGCGACAATTCAGACTTTAGTCATCTGTGTCAGTTAGTGAGTTGTCTCACCTTTAGTTTGCTGCATCATCACTATACTATATTCACCAGACAATGCATCATAATGTAGAAAAAAGTCATCTTGTGCCTGCGTGAGAAAATGTGGTACTCCTAATCCAAATACCACAATGGAATTTGCACTATAATTCCTTCCTCCCCTTCTTCCTTCTGTGCTCCTCTTATCTTCCCTTAATTTAAGGGAATGCACATTGGCCACCATACTAATACACAGGCACAGTTCCCAGCAAACATATACCTAGTGCAAAGTTCCATGGAAAGACAAAATGTCATTTGCATACTCATGCATAAACTCAATACTGTAACAATACCGTTTACCAAATACTACAAAATTGTGACATTATCCTTCCTTCTTATTCATGCATATTACTAGTATGTAGACATTAATACTGAACAATATAGTTACATTGACATTGTCTCCTTTAAACAGATTAATGTGAAGATGACATCACTTTGCTTTATTACTTCTGTTTATGACAAACTCACTGTGACAAAAGCGACAATACGCAAAACAGTGACTATACACAACTGACTTCACTTTACATCTTTTAAAGTGCTTGTAATTTCTTTCCTGTCCACCAGATGGCTGTCAGATAGTTTGAATTGTGAAGCGATTGGATCATGAAAATATACTGGGCAATATTTACTAAACGTAAAAAAGGTTGATTTCGGCCTCTCCGAGTTTATTCCCTGTAAATAGGTTGATTTCGGCCTCTCCGAGTTTATTCTCTGTCAATATCGCTGTTCGATCGGTAAATATCGATCGGTTTTTATCGATCTAAACGTTTCAATCAAATTTTGGGATTGGAAAAGTAGCCAAAGTACTAATGTAAAGTCTGGCTACTTTTCCATCTAAATATCCAATCGAAACATTTCAATTGGTAAAAATCGATCAAACAGCGATCTTTACAGGGAATAAGCTCGAAGAGGTCGAAATTGGCCTTTTTCGAGTTTAGTAAATTTCACCCATTGTGTAAAGCTATTTTAGGGCTCCTTCTGCCGCACTCAACTCAGATACCTCAGGGGATAGGTCCCTTTACAAATTAGAGTAGTGCCTGTACCTTTAAACACACAATAATGGGCTTCAGAGATTCTTATTTGCAACAGGAACAGTTCAATCACACAGTAATAGGAACACACACATTTGTATACTTGTAGCACAGTTTTATATCATAGGACATAGCACATCTTGGGAGAAATTTATTAAACCCGAAAAGACTCGATTGGAGTCTTTTTTGGGCTTAATTTGCCAAGTCCCGTTTTCCAGATTATGGAAATCTGTGTTTTTCAATTTCCATAATCTGGAAATCGAGTATTTGCACCAAAACGTAGCCATAACTTGTTATGGCTATGGAATTTTTCGGTACAAATACCCGATTTCCAAATTATGGAAATCGAAAAACACTGATTTCCATAATCTGGAAATTGGGATTCTGGTGGGAGGATAACCTCCCGCGAGAGTCGGAAAGACTGGTACCGGTCTTTCCGACTTTATTAAATTCTGCCCCTTGTGTATAGTTATCCTCCCATGTTCAACCAAGGAGCAGAAGCAGCTCTAACCATTTTCCAGCATGTGCATAGGAACCACACTTCCAGGGAATGCTCAGAGGAATTCTGTAACAGCATCTGAGACAAAACCAGCCTAAGTGCTTCTTACTCCAAGGGTTCCCTCCAGTCTCCAAATCTAACGGCGACCCTGAGACCCTATCACTTTAACACCCTGCTCTAGGTGCTTGATCTTCCATCCAAGACACTTTGGTATCCTATACCCACTGTACTCCTTGATGGGGAAACTACTTAGGGCTAACTATCACTTATAATTTTTACTGGTCTCTGCTATCTCTGTTCCTGAATTCTTGGTCCTCCCACCCTCCTGGTGGAGGCCCTGGAGCCAAAGACCTTTTTTCCTCCAAAACAGCAACTTTAATAATCTCTGAGACCCCACACAGAAATTACATAGCATTTACATTATCATATTAATTCCTAATTATTATTTCCACAAACTCTCAGACTGCAACACAAACAACGGTGACTAGGAAGAAAATGTCTAGAAGTTTACAGGATGAATAGAGAAGTGCAAAAGTTTGTTTATAAATAGTTGGATCTACACATAAGGAAGGGTGGAGTTGAGTAAATTGATAGCCTGGGCAAAATATAGTATTAATTCAAAGGTGAGATGGTATTGGAGATGAAAAAAGAAGAGTATTATAGGGTGGGTATGAAAAGGGGCTGCGGATTGCCTTTGTTTACAATTTTAAAAACTACCCTTAAAATGGATACCTGTCAGCCCTTGTGGGAAAAACAAGTTTACAGTAATTGAATTAACACAATTTATGAAAAAATTTCTAATTTAAGAAGACAGTCCTAATTGTCAGGTGATCTATTCATGATTTTGTTCATAGTACTGTGGGCAAAAAAATACCACAACCATCCTGAAAATGTAACATTCACAATTATTCATAAATGTTTAGAGTATAAAGAATATAGGGTTCACTACTGGGAATTTCTTTTTTGTGAAGGTCTAGGAGAGGTGTTACTTCTGTCAGTGACATAGTGAGAGAGCTGAAGTTCTCAACTCTCTCCAGTAAATCTCCAGGATTGGAGATTGTCCAGCAGAAGACCCAACTGCTGTTGCTTGCATGGATGTTCAAGAAAATGAATTCGCCTGAAAATTTGGTGAGTGATTTGGCTGTGAGCAAAGTAGAAACTGTAGTATTGATTTTTATTCTCATTATCTTGAAGTGGAGGTGTGTCACTATTTCATCTATTGGATGGAGTATAACACCACTCGGGATGGATTTACCACAGCTTTACTCAGTCTCTCCGGGGATAGGCCCCGCTTACATTAGGAATAGTGCCTGTACATTTAAATCAATCATGGCATCCAGAGGTTCTTCAGACAGAAATAGTTTATTTCACAGTCCACCAAACAGGAACACACACTTCAAACTTATAGCACAGCACCCATCTTAAGGACATAGAAAATACTTTGCGCATAGTTATCCTCCGTTAGCAACAAGAGTCAGAAACAGCTTTCACCACTTTCAAGCTGTGCACAGGTACCCACCTCCTTGGAAAACTTAGAGGAATTCTTTGCTCAGCATCTGAGATGAAATAGCCTGAGTGTTTCTCACTCCAGGGGTACCACTATCTCCAGACGTAGCAAACTACCAACCTAAGCCTTCCCACTGAGACCATACTGTAGGTGCCTGACCTTCTTTCCAAGACACCTGGCCATCACTAAGCACTCTTTTTTGGGGAAGTGACCTCTTACTGGGCTCTAAAAACTTTATAAGCCTGACAGGCACCTCCCACCATTCTGGTGGAGGCCCTGGAGCCAATGACTCCTTTACTTCCTAAACAGTACCTTTTATTAACTCTGAGATCCCACCCAGAATTACATAATCATAATCATTTCATATTTCTCTTTGGGTGCAATAAATTATGTACTCCACTATAAGGAGTTACCATAATACACTTACACACTTTAGAAGTCCCGTAAAGGCCTGAGTTTGCGTCCTTTCGCAACTTCTTGAACTCTTCTTATTTAACAAACTCTGAGATGTGACAAATTCACTACCATTTTGGACGCTTATGACGGTCGCGGACTTTCAGAGCTCTTCGCATCACTTTGCGTGCACGTGACATGGATATTCTTTATTAATTAAAATAAGTTATTTATTTAAAGAGCTGCTGAAACATAAACATATCTGTAACGAGACTTGGTCTGATGAATGTATCTGGAAGTTAATTTTGGTTTGATATTATGTCGTCATTTTCTGATTCTTGCTATTCATTGATCCATGGAAACACTGAAAGTATAGAGTTCCAGTGAGTGGCATCTTCCATCCTCAGATTATGTTGAGACAAGTTTTGAGCTTTTTCACTGGATAAGAATGTTGTTGCAGTCACATTTATTATATCAGTAAAATAAGGCATGTGTACCATACCACCCAGACAGAAAAATATATGAGTGTTAGAACCTCTTGTTCATTGTCTGTTGTTATCTGACCCACTGGCCTCATATTGTAGTGAGAAAATACTGGTAAAAAAAAAAAAAAAGGCTTAGCAACTGTAAAATTTAGCTAATTTTATAGCACAAAAATGCCAAAAGGCTTTATACTCTAATAACAGGTTTTTCTTTAATATAATATTAAAATAGTTTTAGGCAGAAAAAAGAAAATGGCCTAATAATGTGTTTGCAAAAACAAATCATGATTGTATAATTATCTTTTATAAATATATATATATATATATTTTTGTTCTATCACATATTTTTGCTTGTTTAGCCCCAGGGGGAAAGCTAATTTACCCACGTCCATAATGATGAACAGCTTTCTGGTATAAAGCAAGTTTCAGTGTTGATAAACAGCAGACCATTACAAATAATGTCATTTCTACAAAATGGAAAAGTAACTAGTAAAAAAAATAAGATTTTATACTGAACAAGCTCAAGGCTTAGTTTGAGGAAAATATTACATATACATCCAGTGACACAGAAAATCCAGAGAATGCACAGAAATGCACAGTGCCTAATGACTTTATTTCTGACAAAATACAAATAATTTTAAAGTCAGTAAGGGTAATGCCATTTCTTTAGTGCTATGTGAGGTCATTTTCATTTTTCCCTTACCATTAAAAATATAAATTCTGCTTTGGGTTGCAATGTTTACGGAATTGAAAATTATACAAAACAAGATGTAAAATGATATTACTCACATTTCTGAGACTAATTAAGCAATTGAAAACGTGTTTTTCGTAAACATGTAATTCAACTTTTAACATTAAATAACCATTGAAAGGTTTGTAAAAAAAAAAAAAAAAAAAAAAACGAACAATAAACTATTTCTAAATGATTTTATATTTATAGAACACCAACAGATTCCGCAATAGGTAATAATTAATAACATAAACATAGAATGCATCACTGCTGTTTTGTTTTTCCTGAAAGGACAATAATTACTGTGCCATTAATATTGCTAAATCATATAGAAAATATGAGTTGGGTTAATCAAGAACAGACAGAAGGCTCTTGTCTTGTTAGTCATTTCTTTAATTACAGTACCACTAATCAAACATTAAAAACCTAGGAAGCTCTTGCCGGTTACAAAGGATTAAACTGCAGGGGTTCCATCAATGACTTAGCATACAATTTTCTGGTGGTGCTTCTGAAATCGGCTCCAGTAAAATCAACATTTTACTGCAGATTTTAAGGATTTAGTTTATCTAAATTGTAATATCAGTTAAAATGGACATTGGTTGTACAGAAATATAATGATGTTCACCCAACTTAGATCTGGCAGAGTTTCTAGGTTTCTAGGATTATACTTTTAGGTATATTCTTCTGGTAACTCACAAACAGGTGAGGATCCTTTCATTTGGTTTACTTTAGCTCATTTTAATATTTTTTACTTGCAAGTTGTTGCCAGGGCCGTTCCTAGGCTAAATTTCACTCCGGGCGGGCGAGAGCTTAAAACTTGCGCCCCTCGCCCGGAGTGATTTGTGCGAGTGGGGAGGGGGGGGGTGCAAGCTGCAAGCGGTTGGTAGTGATAGCGCCCCCCCCCGTTTTGCGCCCCCCTCTGCTCGGCCCCCCCCCCCCC
>JAKJJM010128960.1:0-12160 GCA_021901965.1 Pipa carvalhoi
TCTCTCTCTCTCTCTCTCTGCGAGGGATGCGGGATGGAACCAGGCATGAAATCACCTTCTCCTCGAAGGGGTACTGGCAAGGCGGATCTGGGTCAGACGTGGCCTCTGCTAAGGTAGGCGTGTGGATCTCCGTGGAGGTTGGATCACTGGCGGTTAAGGATACTCTGGTCAGGGCCTCCAGTAAGCTCACTGTTGTGACGGGCTCTAGTGCAGGAGGGAGGAGAATGAGGCGGCAGCAAAGGGGTGCAGATAATGACAGGACTTAGAGCGCGGAGTCTAAGGAAACCCCGGTTTTCACCTAGAGCTCCCGCAAGGAAGTTAGGACTTGGCTGCGGTGCGAATCCCAGGTCGCGGCCCCTAGGAACTGACTAGCACCAACTGGAGGAAAAGCAGGCAAGGTCACAAGATAAGCGGCAAACAGGATAACCAATTCCAGGCAATAATTCAGGGCAGGCGGCAAACAGGATAAACGAGTCCAGGCAGTGGTCAGGGCAGTTGGCAAGCAGAATAAACGGGTCCAGGCAGAGTTCAGGGCAGGCGGCAAGCAGAGAAACAAATCCAGGCAGAGTAAATAAATAGAGAAAAAACCAGGAGAACCCAAGTACAGAATACTTTTATAATCGGGCACAGATAGGTAACCAAGCAGGCTTTAAATACTTTTTTTACTTGAGCGTGCCCCTGCGTCTAGCCGCCCCAGGGGCACGCTCCCGATGCGCGATCGCGCACGCGCCTGACACCATTGCGGGCCGCGCACGTGACCGAAAGGAATAAAATGTGCGCGCCCACGACGGGCGCACACTAACAGATGGGACCCGCCGCTGGACCGGAGCATGGTAAGTATTACTCCTAACACTCACATCTAGGCTGGACAATGTAGTGATCTCCTCCCTCTCAGGGCTGTCACCTGGCTCTGGCGCTTGGTCTTGCGCTGACTCTGGCGCTGGCGTTAGTTCAGGCGTTGGTTCAGGCGCTGCCTCTCGTGTTAATTCCTCTGCAGCAGGGATTTCTTCTACTGCGGGAACTTCTTCCTCTGGAGAGGATAACTCCGGTCCGCTGAAGGAGTGAATCTCCAATTGGTCATCTAGGATTAGCGTCTCTGCATGTGTCTCTGTGTGTGGGTAAAATAGCATTATGCCACACAGATAGCAAGTGCTGCTGGGGCTGAACCACCTTGCAGGTTGAATATGCTTGCACTCAGGGCAGGTGAAGCATAGAGCAGGTGGCTTCTCCTTGGAGGACATCTCCATCATGGGAGCTAGTACAATATATCGCCTGCCAGTAGCAGCGAGGACAATCTCTCTCTTGGGACGAGGCATTGTGCTTCCGTCTCTGGCAAATACAACAGGCCTAAAATGGCTGCCGTTCCTGCTCTGTTAAACTCCTTGGGGGCGGGCTACACTTTTTGGCGCCAACACGCCCACTAGGTTCTCCATGGTTGGCTGTTAGTCTTCTAAGCCCAGGAAAAGACTTTAGCACAGGGAATTCTGGGTAGAAGAACCTCCAAAAACCCAGGAACCAAAATGGAAATTTCAAAAATTTTTAAGAGTCTCTTAAAAGGCGCAGGAGGCACATCCTGTTCGTGACACCACTTGTAATAACCCAGAATGGGTAGTGGACCAAATTCAGGTAGGGAATAAACGCTCTTGTCATGGGGCGCCCTGCAGTCCAGCATCCATGGGGTTAAAACAAAGAAAAAATAAATAAAAGTTTGTGTGGATGTGTGTGAAAGGTTTGGGTGTTAAATACATTTCCTGAAAGATGCACCTGTGAGGTAGAAGTGTTGCTGAAATAACTGAAGTCCACTGCAGGGTTAAAACTTCCAAACAGGGATGCAGCTTTATTCTCTTACAAAAGTCCAAACAGAAAACACTTCTTTAGGATTACAGGTTACATGATGGTTTTAGAATGATGATTATCCCTTCTCTGGGATAGGATTCTCTGCAAAGTTATGGATTTTGATCTTTACATCTTGCATGCTTTGTGCTGGCTAATTTCCCATGCCAGTCTTAACACACAGCACTGGTGACTGACTGACCACAACACTGACTCTAGGAGGATCTCAACTGAACTAACTGATACTTTACTTCCTGTAGCAGGATATATAATAAGGTTTGTGGAGCAGAGAAATTCCTTCCCAATTAAAGGCACAACCTTACACTTCATATTTTAAACAGGAATTAATACAAACTAAAGGGGAAATGCGAGATTTACTAAGATACCATTTATGGGTTAAATACACACAAATAAATTTTATAGTTTCATTTAGTGGTAAAAGCTCCCATATACCACACAATCTTGCATTCTGTACCATTGTCATAGTGAGAATTGGAGTCTTCCAGTGTCCCATGCACTCCAAGATCAGACACATCACAGTTAACTTGAACCAGTATTCCAGAGAGTGATATTTTCTCTGATATAATGCCAGATGAGTCGGGAGCCTCTTCTTCTAAATCCTTGTATAAAATCCAGAAATTAACAAAATATATCTGCCAATTGCTAACTTCTGGGTCAAGTTATACACAAACCAGTAGGCATTTCTGCACACACAGGGTCATATAATTTGCATGTAACCACATAATGCCTCTAAAGAAGACATTGTACATGCAAGAAACTAAATGGCAAGGCTATGCTAGGGGTCATATTTACTGAAGAGAATACAGCTTCATCCCTATGCAAAATCAAGAAAAACACACACTTTTCATAAACTGTGATGATATTGTGACAATTCAACTGCTCAGTATTTATGTACAATATCACAGCAAATTGGGGCATGAATTCAAATGTCCTAAACCAACTAAAAAATCGAAAACCTTCATCAAACTAGTTAATAAGCTTATCCAGAATCAAACAAGCATTAACACCAACTAGTAACAAAGTAGCAAAAATTAGTATCCCGCAACAAAGTATTTGTCCCTCACCTAAATAAAAAAACGGAGGATCAGTAACACCCAAAAAATAAAAATTCCCATTTGGATTGGCCTGGCACTTATTCAGATACAGCACTTATAAAAATGTTATCTTTGAGGTTAAGTTAATGAATGTTATTGCTTTATGCCTGTTTTTTTTTTCCTTTACTGATAGCAGTCATGTTGCTAAAGAGACCTCACCCATTCCCGTTGTTTTCTATGGTGCTTTGAATAGTACATATTCAGGAAGTGTGCCAGAAACCCATTTTTGAAGCTAAATAACTAAATATCCTACTTTATACACACAATTTAAAATGGACGGAAGCACAGATTGAAAAGGTAGAAACTATAACTGCATTTTAGGCATTTTTTATTTTTTGGTCTTATTGTTCTTTTAAGAGAGATAAAGAACATCACCTAGAAGGGGCCTTCCACACTCACATCCTAGCCAGCAGTCTTTGTTGCCTAGTGGTTGTCACCCCTGTCAGTCAGCCCCCATGCTGATTAATGAGACTGTGGAGGAATGGTGTGTAGTATCAGCAGTGGACATGTCCAGAGATCAGGTGGTCTAATTTGTTAAAAGAAATTTGCTGAGAAAGAAAGTACCCCCTGCCAGTCCACCCATTCAAGTTTATACTTTAATAGAGGTCAATAAAGATGTATTGAAATCAATGCAGGCCTTTCATATGACTTATTTTATAAGTGACTTTTTGCAGAGGCATAAGGTTTCTGTGGCGCTGTGGGGTTGACTCGGTCCAGCTACCTGTATGTATGAATGTACCGAATGTAAGATGCTTGCATACAACCAGCTGGACCGAATCAACCCCACAGCGCCACAGAAAGTTCAGTAGTGAAAGAGGCTTTACAACAACTATAGCAGCTGCAAAATCAACCGAGAACTGTCTCCATAACTATCACTGTATAAAATCCAAGCTTGTGACATAGTTTATTCCAGGAGTCAATAGCTGCATCAAATCTCAAAGTAAAATTTTAGCGCCGTTCTTTTTAAATTGTGTATATAAATGAATTTATCCAGCCCAGTGACACAACGTGATGTAAACTACCCTATCCCTAGCTCCACTACACACTGCACTAAACGGAACCAGCACTACATGCCCGCTGTATTGTTTTAGGACCCAGCAGCGCCGCCTGTAATGTGCCCACCCAGGGGGCGGGGTGAGGCATGAAACCGCTCCCACTAGGGGGTGCTGCTTGCAGAAACTGTCAGGGTAGGAGTTGTGATTAGAAGCGACTCGGGGTTTGTAGGTTTCCAGCATTAAAGTGGACCTTTGTATGGGAGTGCAGACTTGCTAGTAGTAGCTGGGCAAGCAGTGACACAGCATGGTGACTTTATCCTAAGCATTCACTGCCAGGCTGAACCGAGACGCTGCAGCAGATATGATCTAATAGGGAAGTATTGGCATTACTGTGCAGTGCGATAGCCGTCAGGGTTTTGGGAGACGCGTCTGGAGAAAACGTAGGAGGAAATCTATCTGCTGGGATCTGGTGATTACCAGGTAAATGTGTCGGGATCTGGCTTGGGGAGAGGTTGGGATGTGTGTGCCATTGGGTCGGTGGCTATATGCCGGTCTATCTGCCCGCACTAGTATAGGGTGAGTGCATGGATCTCTGCATTGGGTATTGTATATGTGTAAAATGATCAGACCGAAAATTGTATAAAAGTGATTACACTTGTCTGTTTACCAGTACTTGCCTGTGCCAAACTAACGTGGTCTAAATTGCACGTTTGTCACATAAATGTATTTAATACCGTATATACTAAAGCTTTCGGTACAGCGCCGGCGTATATTTATTTGTGCAAGCAACTTTTTATTTTTGAAGGCTATGTACCTTTAAATGGCTGCCGCTTTCTAATTAGATTTGTATTGGGGGATTTTCTTATGTTTTCGTGGCTTAATTATCTCCACACCTCTAACTCCATTTAGCGACTATTGATGTCAGAAGTGAGAAAGGTACTGACCAAATGTCTATGCAATGAGTTGCAACACTGGTTTCATTTCATTAGGTGTATAATTAAAGTTTTTGCTTTCTTTTGTCTTCTTTGTTATGCAACAATAACACTAAAGACACTGGGGGATGTGCCATCTGCCCCATCCCCAGCTGTTGCTGCTTGTTGTTCCAGTGTAAGTGGGGCATTTGGGATGAATATGTATGAAACTGTGCAATGACAAAAGAAGGTGCAGTGTTGTTGGAATGAATGGTAGTGTTACATCTTTTGTACCTACCTTGCTCATAGAGCCACTTCTTAGATGATCCTCCTAGGGTAATGTCCCATTAGGCAGTTTCCAGCATGCTAAGGACACAGTAGCGTTGTGGAATGCTGCACTTTATTTTGTGGTAAGTGAGCGAAATGCTTCATGCATAGATTCAGCCCTGTCCATTTGTAAATTGCAGGACAACAGTGTTTTGCACAATAACCAATGAGGCCACCAGTATGGAGTTTGTATGTTCTCCCCGCACCTGCGTGGGTTTCTTCCGGGCAGTCCGGTTTCCTCTCACATTCCAAAAACATACATCTGTGTGTGACTGAAACTAGATTGTAAGCTCTACGGGGCAGGGACTGAAGTGAATGATGAATCTCTGTAAAGCGATGCGTAATATATCAGCACTATATAAATACAATCCAAAATACCAAAACAAAAATACAGCAAGTTACATTGTGCATATTCACAGTGCCGACACATAATGCTAGTATGACCCATGTGTAAACAAGCTTTATATTTTCCTGTCTTATAATCACCTTGGCAGTGGCGTGGGGGGGGGGGGCGGTCCGCCGGTCCGCCCCGAGCGACACGTGTTGTGGGGGCGGCATTTTGTGGGCAGGGCTGTTCCTAGTGGCGGGCGGGCAACCCGGGGCGCCAAGCGGGGAGGGGGGTGCCATTGCCAACCTCCGCTAGCACCCCCCCTCGCACGACCGCCCCGGGCACCCTAAACAGTAGCTACGCCACTGCACCTTGGCACTGCTTACATTCTCCAACTACTCAATACAATACATGCAGTATTGCAAAGGATTTGTGTGGTAAACTGAAATGGTATTGGAGCTCCTCTAGATTGTTTACCTTATTTTAGTCTTAGGCCTCCATAGAGTTGGGTGTTGTAGTTCAGTAACACAACATTGTACTTTTTCTGCCTTAAGTTTTGTTTCTGCCTTCTGAATGATTTCTGTGTATTTGACCTTCAAATACATGTGTAAATCTATATTTCCATGAGTTAGATTAGGTAAGTGAGAATCTAACTAATAGACTGACACTAGGGCCTATTTTGTGCCTGTAAATAAACAATAACTGGAATTAGAGATACTGTCTGGCTTTGTTTTGTGTTTTTTTCTCTCTCCTTCATAAACATAAATGTTGGCAAGAAGTGGACAGTCAGCTGACAGCACTGTGGTAAAGCTTTTGCATAAAATAAATACAAAACAATGTTATTACAAGCTTGCTTGCAAACCTTGGTCTCAGTGCCCCCTCCCACGAAGGAACAAAACTAAGTTGACTGACTGAGATCCAGGGGAAAGGTCTCTGGTTGCAGACTTTAATATGTTGCAGAGGGATCACAGTTTCAACCCCTCTGCAGCTTTGTAGAGTCTGCATCCAGGGACCCTTCCCATGAATCCCCTACTGTTACGCCCCTGTATAGGGGCAAATAGAGTATGTGTAATAAATTTGTGACATTGCACTAAGATAATTAAAACTGTTGGTATGTGGATGTAATGGGTTTAACCAATGGGCACTGCTTTAGGGGGCCCAGTCAGCTCATTAAACCAAGGGGCACCACTAGTTACAGTCAGACATAGGTTCTCATCTAAGTACTGATCAATGATGTAAGTGTGCAGCTTGCATTTTAACAGGAGAGTGTGTGTGTGTCAGAAAGGTCAACAATGCAATTTGTCCTTGACCTGACTAGGTAATCACCATAGTCACTGTGTCCTTGTAACTGTGTTACTCTATATCCTGTGCCTTATGTTTGTTTGTATTCATTTATTTTTATTTGAATCCTAAGGAAGATTCGAGTTGTAATTGTTATGCAAGCAAAAGCTCATTTTCCTAAAGTAATTGGTTTGTCTGGATTGGGGTCTGATTTAAAAAGATACATTTTTTTTTTTATGCATTCACAAGTTTGCCAGGGTCAATGTGTGAAGCTAGCCATACGACGTACAATTATTTTTTTAAAATTTTTTTAGAAGATTTAACCAAGATTCAAAATCTTCAAACATTTATTCTTATGAAGTTCCCCAGAAAGCCAAATTCATGAAAGATATTTGCAGCCACGAATGAGAAGAACAATGTTAAACAAAAAATAAAATCAGAAATTCAATTTCCAAGATGACATTTTTTGCAAGTATTCTAAATGGTTAATTATAAAATTAACTTTTTTTTTCTGTTATTAGTGGTTGTTTTTTCCTGCTGTTGGGGAATCTTTCCCTTTATTAAATCAAAATGACATAAAAATCATTGTGCAATGTATGTATTTCAGAAAATTCAAAAATGTTTGAATGGCAATAAATTGCCAAACCTTATTGTGCATGTAAAATGCAAAAGAGGGAGAATTGGGATAATATAGCATGTTCCTCTGTTAAAGTGCAAGGTATACAAAGACAAACAAGGGGAGAATTCCAAGCCTAAATAGTAGGATGTTGATGGTGGTTTTTACAGCCACAGTAACATTTCTTGTTTTTTGCCCTTTTGTATGTCCAGACGTTCCTGCTAAACTGGTCATCCCAGCAGATTACTGTGCAGTCCGGTTGCTTTTGCAAAAATGTAATCAATTGATGGTGTATAATTTGCCATACTGTACATAATCCAGTTGTTTACCTCAAGTAGTCAGATTAAATGGACTTTGTATGTCATAATGCTAAGATATGTGTCTGAGTTATCAGATAAAGCATTCCTGGGTGTTTTGTGATTTTTATATATAAAATGTGTGTGTATAAAATATATATAATATATATTAATATAATATAATTTTTTTTTTCTGCAGAGCTCATTGATCAAATTTTGATCACTGAGAAAGGATGTGGTTGCACCAGCAAACATAAGCCTAGCCCAGTGGTCGGCAAAGTTTGTGCTGGAGGGAGCCGTATCCGCTCCCTCCTCCCCCGGCGGCTGATTCGTAAAGAGCAGCAAAGGGGAGGAGCGAACACTCCCAATCCCATGACCTGCCGACGTCCAATCAGCAGCGTTGGAGGTCATAGGCGGGGCTAGGGAGTGAGCCGCAGAATGGTGGCTGAAGAGCCGCTCGTGAGCCGCACATTGCCGACCCCTGGCCTAGCCTCACTTGTACTGTGTAATGCACTTTTCCAATGTCTGTCTTATATTTGTATAGCTGAATTGTACAGTGCTGCGTAAATTTGTGGCACTTTATAAATAAAATTATACATACATACATACATAAAACACCATAGACATGAATTACAGTTCCCTATCAGGTTGGATCAATGGCTATATAAGCTAGTGTGGAACCTCAATAGTTTAGTTGTGAGGTGTAAAGGAGAAGGACCTCTTCTTGTTTTGTGTGGTGGCATTTTTTTTTTTTTTTTTTATATATTATATTTAGTGGCATGTTTGCACAGCTACAGATCAAGAGGAAAATATTGTGGTGGATCAAGAAAAGAATACAGGAGAATGAAAATGTTTCCCATAAATTACCTCATTGGTGAAGGACCCCAAGTCAAGTTAGGGGTGGGGTATTTTAGGTATGAGGAAAAAAAAAAAAAAAAAATAGAGCTGCACACACAAAAAAAGCTTGATGGATTTACCCCTTCATTGCATTTTTGGTAGCGGTGAAAATATTGAATACCGAGTGCGTTCCTTCCCTTTTACTTTTGGAGTTGTGTCCTTTATGTATGGGCATGGGTCCATATTTAATATTATTATTTATTTATTTATTTTTTGCAAACTCCTACTCCATCATGTCATTGGGGTAAGAGAGGCAGTGAGTGACTAATCCCTGCCCTCCCTGGCTTGATTCTCACTTTTTACATTACACATTCCCCCTACCAGGCAATTGGGGGGAAAGGGAAGGGGAGGAAGTTCAAAGGATCTCCTTCTGTAATTAAACACGAATTGCTGGACTTTTACCAACCATCCTAAACTCTAGAGTGACTCCAGCCTTAGACCATTTCACACTAGCAGTTAAAATCACTGTCCATTTTGCGCTAGTAAAAGTGATCCATTTATGCAGCCACTTTATCTTTACTGATGATCGCCAGTTTGCGGACACACAAAAGCAATTTCTTTGCAAAAGTATGTCCAATCTAATAACTATGCATTACTGGAGTAGTGCATCTTGTATATAAAAATAAATATAAAAAAAGTTGAGTATTGCAATACTTGGTGATACCTTTTTTTATTGGACTAACAGTCAGTTAAGATAGACAAGTTTTCAAGAGGTTTGTCCTCCCTTTATCAGGTCTCAAGCAATACTGAACGACTAACAACCACTCTAACCTAATATATATAAACAAATCATGTGAATAAAAGCACTGTATAAGCTGAATAAATCTTTAGTGCATAATAGTAATTTTATCTCACACAGACTACTGCTGTTTATATGTAGTTACAATGGTAACAAATGATTCACCTTTGTTGCATAATCAATACAATCCTAGTCATGTAACATAAATAAGATTTTTTCATGCCACTGTAGTATATATGTGTAATGTCTGTTAAAGTACAGTGACTGCAGTTTGTATTAACTGATCAGTTCTTTAAAAAATCATTGCCTTTTTTGAGCATTGTTTGTTTTTATAGTAAGTATCCCTAGATTTTACCATTCAGTAAAACGGGAGGGACCACAGCTAATTTTGGAGATGAGGCAATTACTGGGTGATATGTTGTGATATGTTTACTGACAGTGCTAATTCATAACATAGTGATTACTCAGCTGCCCTGCAGCTTATTCGATACATCACCCACCCAAGCTCAAAGTAACTCTTACTAATGCTCAAACTGTGCTGCCTGAGCAGCTGCCTGTTTGGGATGATCGCATTACAACTCTGGAATAGGTGACAGACTGTTTGCCTTTGGGAATTACAGATTAAAATGTGATTGGGTGGGGGGATGGAGTAATATCAGGTCAAAGGTTCACACATTTATTAAGTGGCCAACATCACAATTTACTAACAACTGTACTATATGTTGTAGAATATTTTTATATTGTTTCTTAGAAGTAATTTGTTTGGTACCTTTATGATGTAATCTCACGGAGAGAATGTTAAAACTTTTTAACAATAGCCAGTCCTGGAAATAATGGTCTGTTGTGAACATGACTGCTTTGCTAAGGCAAATTGTCCCATTGTCTCAATGTTCAGTTGTGGTCACAAACAAGCAGATGTAGGTGTTTTAGCTAACTGACATACAGCCAGATCTTTGACTTAATCATTCTCCTTTAGAGTGACCTACTGCTCATTTACTCACCCAAAGAGGCTAAGGATCAGTCTGGATAACAATTGTTTTTACTTATTGGTAATATTAGATGAAAGTTCTGTTTCTCAAAACTGGACAGGTTCATGCAATGTGGTACATTCCTCAACTGGAGTTACATACAGGAATTTGAATCTGGTCTTTTGGGAGACAATAGTAATAACTATGCTCACTGGAACAATTGATTATTTTAGAAGGACTGAGCAAATCTGATTTTCTAGAGGTCATTTTTCTTGTAATTGCACTTTTTGGTATTGTTAAGTTTGCATTCAGTTTTCCACTGAAACGGAACGGACATATTATACACACAAAAGTCATTGTGCTTTTTGAACAGTTGATTATTTCAATACTGGGGGTCTTTATTTACAGAAAATAGAGACAAGATGAGGTCATCCTAATTTTAAAGCACACTGTCCACAGCAAAAATTCCTGTTTGAACCTTAAAGGGAAGGTGCAATGTGTAATTGCAATGCGCAGCAAAACACAAGGAAAAAAAAAAAAATGGTAACGGCCTCTCGAGAGCCCCCATTCACTTACCTGCTATACTGCCAGCAACAGCTTCCACTGCTAGCAAGTGTGTTACTGCAAGATAACATACTGATAACAGATCCGTAGGCATTTTCTTACCATAAAATACCTACTGACAGAAGCAAAAGCGGTCGCTGTTGGTACTACAGTTAAGTATTGGAGGTTGCTCCCTGGGTTTACCTTGCCTTTTGACACACACGAAAACACTGCCTGAGACACCTAGTGAAGTCTTGCCCTAAAACATTGTGTACTGTTTGGAAAAGTAGATTAACTTTGAAAAAAATCTGATTTACAAAATATATTAAAGCATTTTGCATGCAGTGTTGCTGGAGTGTTTAATACCTAGCATTTTACATAAAGAGTGTTTCCTAGGTCTGCACTGAAATTTTACTACTGCATAAAGCTCAAAGAAGTGAATTGTTAGTTTGACCCTGGCCTATACAAACCATTAGTTTTCATCCGTGCAGCCTGGTGACTATATTAGCCAACTGTTTGACATAAGAGACCTGTCTAAAGCTAGAAAACAGCACTTTATGAAAACTCTTTTGACAAAAGACAAACATTTCAGTGACAATAAATTAAGTAGTGATATTTTTTTTTGTCAAAACTTACATGAAACAGTCTAGAAAATTAAAAAGCCACTATCAAATAGTCAGTGATAATTGATCTTTATTTCCCAAATACAGAATAAAATAAAAGGCCTTGATCTAATTGAGCATGTAGGAACTAAAACAAAAATCATAAAGCCATCTGTATAATGATGACCAGCTTCTTGTGAGTCTTTCTTTTGTGCTGTGAAACAATGGCCTTTTAACTTTGATAGATAAGGGCTCTTAATGATTCCAAAGGCAGATGCCCTAGAATGCTTCTGCCAAGTTTGCAATCAGTGTACAAAATCTAGAGCCCCTTGGATTTGCAGAAGGTTGAAACATGTGGGCTATGTACTTTCTCAGACAGTGAAGAGTAAAATCTTTTGAGGTGTAAATTAAATCCAGATACCTCCTGTCCTGGTAACCATTTTTTCTTTGCAGTTGAGCTGTACTGTAAACATAGTTGTGTGTTTTTGTGAGTTCTATAGCAAATATTTAAATGGAGATTATCGTTACATTTTAATATTGTCCTATTTACTTTATTTTACTCTTTTTCTTAATTACAAATAGATGTATGCTTAATAGATTGTCAGGGATTAGTGAAAACATACCTAGTTCTGCTGGTCTTGATTCTTCTGTGATAACCAGTTTAAGTATGGACTTAAAAAAAAAAAAAAAAAAAAAAAAAAAAAAAAAA
>JAKJJM010128987.1:0-16646 GCA_021901965.1 Pipa carvalhoi
TCCAGCTTCAGATGGAAAAACTACTGGGGAGAAATGCTTTTTACTATGGTATAGTACTGCATATGTAAAGATGGAATCTGACTATAGTTCCCCTTTAAATGATATGCAGTCTGTGATATGGACTATGTAGTTCATGCACTGAAATTGTTATGTACCTGGGTCACGATCCAGCGGTTCCTTCCTCTTCACTGGCCTCCCGCACGGTAACTGCGTCCGAAGGAACGATCCTCCCCCAGTGGCTGGCGGCAGGTTTAAAAGGAAACGTCCTCAGGCATCCGTTGCCTGAATATCATTCCCTGTTTAGGCTCCTACCTTGTGGTTTCCTTGTTCCTTGTTCTAATTGTTCCAGTTTCTGCTTCCTCTGTCCACTGTCCATTGTGTTCCTGCTCTATTAAAGTCTCAATTCATTCTTAAAGTGACAGTACCATTTTCCTAGTTTTAAAGTGACGGTACCATTCTCTCTGCCTGTGTCCAGCTATCACTTCGGTGGGTGTGCTCGAGGGCCACGACCTAGGAGTCTCTGCTGCACAGCCCAGTACCTCCTTGCGGAGGTTAAAGGTGAAGACAAGTGACTCCTTAGACTCCGCGCCTCACAGTGCACATAAGTCAATTCCCCTCAGTGATATAGAGGATCCACATTCCATCCGTGACAGAAATGCCCATGTTAAATAATTTACATTAGCGAAACTACCAGGCCTATTAAAATAATGTAAAAAAAAAATCTCAATACAGATTTGTCTGTATCCAGAAATTAATTACATGCAAACATAATGTTAAGAAGCTCTGGTGGAGAGTTCTAGAATGTGTTGATCAACCACATTGAGAAGGGAAAAGAAAGATAGCAGACAAATCTGACATAAAGACATAAATGAGAACAAGAAATGAGCACAGGTGATTCAGAATCAAAGGTCTGGAGCATGCAAAAGTTATTACAAATGGCTTTGGTATAGATTAAATAATTGAAACTGGCTTGAGCAAATACACAGAGAAATGACCTCAAATTTATAGTGGTGGACACTTTGTAAATAAATGGCATATCTCCGACCACTGGTTCAGCACCAGTCCAAGGGATAATATACATATTCCAGAATAGGCTCACATTCTGAGTCTCATATAGCCCAGTAGTAGGGCTACTGCCTGGAATGCAACAGGTTCCCAACCCAATCCTGGACAGAAGAGGAACCAAATCCTCTTAGGGTGCTCATCACAGGATAGCCATTTATGAAGCATGTGCATGCTATAGTTATTTAAATTAAAGGAAATGATTTGCCAAAGTAAACATATCAAATCATCCTGTTTACCAGGTGCACCTCTGTAAATTGACTTAAAATAGTGGTTTTATGGAGCTCCCTGATTAGTTCTGCACTGTAGCACCAAGCAGAAGGAAAGTGGTGGCCCAAAACATTGTTAGGTTAGTTTTCCTATTTGCCCCAAAGCACCCCCAGCAACATATAGTAACTAATTTTAGTTCTCCTCTAAATATACACAGGGCATGGTTAGAGGACTGATTTGTTCTTTTTATGTTGAAAGAGTTAATTAATAGAAATGAGAATTCAAAAAACAAACATTCATGAAGGTATGGCAGTAACAATAGATTTAAGCAGAACAGCTATTTCTATTTCCAAGTTATATTCATACAAAGTTGCTATCCAGACAAAAAAAAATAATGGTAAATTCTCCAGTATGTGTCACCAGGGACAGGTAACTTCCTACATTCTCTGCTCTTGGAGGACCATAGGTCCATGTAGCTAGAATGCAGAATGGCATAATGTTTTATGCTAGTTAGGGTTGGTGTGTGAGCCCACACAATGTTTACAGAGAGTGTCATAAACACATGGGATAACCTTCTGGTAGATGTTGTAGGGTCACTTCAGTCTTAGATTTCAAAAAAAGATGTGTGGGATAGACACAAGGAACTTTTAAACATCAGGATTGTGTAGACTAGATGGGCCAACTCTTTTCTGCCTTCAAACTTTGTTGAAATTGAATCAAGTCTCTTATTATAGTCTTAATAAGTGTAGGATAGTTTATACATGTTGTTATTTTCATGGTTCAGAGAATAATAGTTTTACCATTTGAAAAGTTGTTAATATACTAGTGTTCCTTAATGGTGGTATAAGAGAAAGCTGAGTCTTTAGCAGGAGTAAGGTAAATTAAAGGAATGCTTGGGACCTTACATTAAAATGTAAACTAATGCAGCGATCCCCAACCTTTTCTGGATCGGGGACCGGTTCCTCAACCCAGAAAAGGTTTGATGGACCGTTTGGGAGGTGGGCAGGGCCAATACGTGTTGACAGCCGCATGATTGTGACACGCTACATGCGCGTGCTTCACCATCAAGCGGCCCAGTGCCGAGGAGCCTGCAGACCGGTATTTGCGGACCCCTGAAATAATGCATATTAAGCTACAAAATAAAAATAAAAACTGAATGGTAACTTATTGTTATAGTTACCAGAACAAAGTAATTTAAAATATTACTAATTAAGCAAGCAATACAAGGAAGAGTTGTGCAAAGTTAATCAAATACAAGGTTAATGGTTGATTAAAACAAAAGTTATTAGTAGCAAGAAAATGTGAAGCTATGATTCTACTCTGTTTGTCAGGGGTTACACTTTATATTAAATAATGTATTTGGCTTAAAAAAAAAGATTAATAAAATAGAAAACGTTTAGTGGTGATCAACAAAGGTGGTGCAGCATGTGAGTAACAAACCATTAGTAGAAAGGCTTCAAGACCTTAGAATGTATATTTTAGAAACCTGGACAACAACACGATAGAGATGTTGAAAGTTATTAAGTGAATTAATCAACTTCAAAAGAGAAGTAGAAAATGGCTAGACGTAGATAGTCAAAGGTACCTTTTGGAAGATATTCTGGGGCAAATTCAGTGGTATTCAGACATGCATTAGATACCCACAAGACATTTGTAAGGATCCAGATAAAACAGTTAAGGGCAAATCTAGATGTTCAATTTTTACTGTAACTTGGTTTTCTTTTGTAATTGAGAAGTAGGCTCCTTATTACTAACACAAAAAAAAGAGTTTTGTTATTGCTAAATAAGACTTTCCATTCTTACTAGTCTGTGTATGTTTGAATGGTTTACAGCACAACAAATTCTGCAGCAGAACCTAATGTAGGACTGCTTCTCCAATAACTTCAAATAAAATAAAAAGGGAAAAGGAGCCACTGGTGCTAATGTATAAATTGTAATGTTGCAATAAAGTAATGATGAAATAATGAATACACTAGCACCAGTGGCTCCTTTTTCTCTTACTAAACTTCATTGCAATGTCTGAAAAAGGCAATTGTTTTCTAAAACCTTTTGTTTACACCCAAACTGCTTTCAACATTGAATTATACAGGGTATCATTTGGTCATATGACATTGTCCTGCCATGTTTCTAGATCAAGCTAAAGAGAAAGAAAGGGTTGATATAAGTAATACCTTTGTATAGGACTCTCTTATGGCATCTTTACTAACATACAGCAACAAGCCATAACATTGAGACCACCCTCCTGTTAAAGTATAGTTCCCCTCATTCTATGAAAATAGCTCAGACTTGTTGAGATATAGACTTCACAAGACTTCTAAAGGCGTCCTGTGATATCTAGCACCAAGACATTTACAGCAGATCATTGGAGTCATTTGAGTTGTGAGGTGGGTCCACCATAGATTGGACTTGCCATCAATGAACTGAGCCTGTCACTAGCTGAGCTTCTTTGGAATACTTTTGGAGGGTACTATCCAATGCATACTGGGAACACCTTACAACCTGCTGTTTTGCAGAGGATCTGATCTACTCATTTGTCCATCACAATTTGTGTTTGGTTGAAGTCACTAAGATCTTTACATTTGTCTATTGATATGACTTCCCATACATCACCTTTAAGAAATAATTGTTTACTTGCTGCCAAATACATCCTACCCCTTGTTGGGTGCAATTTTAATGAGATAATCAATGATATTCACCTAGCAGTTGTTTTAATGTTAAGGCTGATTGGCGTAGGAGCAATATTATTCAATTATTGTAGCCCCTAGCAACCTATAAAGCATTTGTTTTTGCTTTTGCTTATTTCCCTAGACCAATCAAAAGTAATTGCTGATTAGTTACTTTGAATTACTGTACGCTTGTACATTGGCACCTATGCTTGTAAAGGAATCCCTAAAGTCTGCTACACACAGCCTAAAATGAAAACAATTATACATAAAGAAAGATCTGAAGAGCATTTCACTGAACAGGCCAACCTAACCTAGGAAAATTGTTTTGCACATAAAGCTTTAGTACAGGTAGTGCACATCTGGGTTTGCTTACTGACCCAAGCTTTGGAATAATAAAATGTGCCCCAAACTGACATTAACTAGGGCTATACTCAAATAAACACAAATTAGGCTTTAAATGTAATGTTTCCAGTGGGTATACTGAACTGATTACATTTCAGTTGCTTGAATTTACACATTAATGCATACATTCCCCACATTTATTTTTTTTTAAATACAGGAAGACATTTCTGTGCATCATTGAATTTTTAGTTATTTATTTTTCAAACATATGCAAACTGTCATTGTTATTTTTTTTTTTAATCATTTTATACAGGAGAATAATTTATAGACAGAGTAAATGCTGAACACCCACTGTTCCACTACATAATAATATAAATACATTTCTTTCCCCAGCATTACTGGTTGCTAGGGAACTGAAAAGAGAAATATGTGTGATATTATATGATTATATCTGTTAACAGGGTCCATTAATTATGCATGTCTTCTGACCATTTGTGTACCAATCACACATATTTTTCAAGTGCCAATCACATGAATAAAGGCTAATGAAGACATCAAGTAATCAGTAACCTGAGACCTTCGATGAATTACATTTTAATAGACTGTAATCTCTGCAACCTTTGCAAAATCAAATAATCAGAAAGGAATTTTCGTTTTTTGTGAAGTGTGTTTTCTATGAACCTTACTATATAATATCTTAATAACAAAATTATCAAGTCCATCTAAAGTATTAGTTGATTAATATATTGTTTATTATTTAATAATGACAAGGCCTAAATTTCATGTGAGAGATCTGTATTAGTCTGTCCATTAGAAAAAGAAGTCAGCCTTTGTGAAGTCACTCCATTAGTGTGTATGAATAAAGTTTTACTATTAATCAATACTCCTACATAGAAAACTGTCATTTCCATACCTAATACGTTTTTTTCATTGCACATTATTAAGCATTAGATATAATGGCTAAAAGATCTAACTAAAATATCTGTCAATTTGGGTTCTGTATCGAGGTTTATGATATAGAAATATTTTCTTTGGAAAGACCCGATTTCCAGATTATGGAAATCGAAAGACACCGATTTCCAGAATCTGGACATCGAGATTCCTGCGGGAGGATCATCTTCCACGAAAATGTCGGAAAGACCTATAGAGGTCTTTCCGACTTTGTTAAATTTCGCCCTATAAGTATTTACATTTTCAAGGCCTTTCTTGACTTTGTGCCTTATTTTCAATGCAACTTTATTTTTTTCTCCATCTCCACTTTATAACTGTCCCATAAAAATTAATAGCTTAGGCCAAAGTCAGGAGACGCAAAGAGTTTTTAGCAAAATTTCATTTAAAACAAAGCAAATTTAGATTTTTGGTAAATTCCAACAGATCAAAATGAAAACGTTGTGGTGAAAAAAATTCTAGTGACATCGAATCATCAATGTGGAAAAAAAGAAGAGCAAAGAAAACTTTGCAGTGGGAAACCTTAGTAAATAAGCAAATAGTTGAAAATTGTTAGGAAAGAATTCAAGACAAAATGAATTCATGCACGTACAGATAGAGGAACAGTAATTCTACTAGGTAGTGTTAAATTTTGTATCCTATCATAGTCTCAGTGAGAGTATGAGACTTTATAAGGCTTGGTATTTTCATGGACCAGAAAATAATAGATTTATTATTTAACTTGTTGTTACTACCCTCATGTTCTTACCGGTGGTATAAGAGACAAGGTTAGTCCTTTTGCAGAAATAAGGTTTAAAAGGATTTATGGAAAATGGAAAAATGCTTGGAAAGTTGAAAATACTAACAGGTCACACAGGAAAAGTGAAATCAATTTGGCAGGATCAAAACATCAAGGTTTGAAAAGTTGCATAGAAAAACTTTAGTAAATCGGTAAAATAGTCAAAAAATGAAGACAGAATTTACCGGAGTTAAATGATTTTTGAGGTCTTTCATATTTTAAACAATATTCACTTAAGATGGGAATACAGGTCACATTTTTCGAGCAGATGATCATTGCATGACAGTCACCAAATAATCATTTATATATTTGGGGCTTCCTAGATTGTTTTCTGAAGGACAAGAAAGAGACATTGAAAAATGCTGGAAAGGTTATATTGCTTGCTACAGGCCAGTTCTGCAGACTAACCAGAAGGGAAATAGACTGCATCCTATGATTTTTCCCAAGTTATTTTCAATGGAAATTTACAGGTTTTGTGAAGTAAATTTCAGCTACATTTACATAAAGGCAACTTTTTCATTTTTATTTGAGTTCTTGAAGATAGGAAAGACATTTTCTTTTTACTGGTTTTGGAACTGCAGAGATACAGATGTCTGAATTTACTAAGTAAAATCCTGGGATATCAAGGTAAGTAAGGTGCAACTAGTCTCTTACATCATAGGGTCCTAATGGGAGTCATAATGAATCTACATTTAATTGGGTTTGTCACTGTTTTAACTATTGAAATAACTACGACAGTGATCTGAACCAAGATATTGTTTAGATCTTTCATCAGGAGTAGATTACTATAGACAGAATTACTGAATTTTATTTTACTAGGCATTGTATTATTTATTGCAGGCCATTGTTGACAGAGATGGAAAATTGTTTAAAAATATATTTATTTAAAATCAAACAACCTTTAACTGACCTTTTCTACTTAACATGTCAACTGACTCGGTCCAAACATTAAATCCATGTGTCACATTATTCATGACAATACAGACAATATTTGAGCAAACATCTTTTTAATGCTAGCCAGTGTTTTTATTCTGTTATCTTAAGACACTTTTTCTACAGCTGTCTTTATATGGGGAAAAAACCTACCAAGTGGTCTGGACATTAATGTTGATCCTTTTTGCAGAATTCAAATGTTCCCTGCAGGCAACCAACAACTGCTAGATCTGTGGAATGTGCTCTTTGAACTGTACAAAAGCCTTCAGCCTTCTATGTATGACTGCAAACAAAAACTGCCAAATGCAATTATTTCCGAGATTAAATGTTATGGAAGTGTTGCATCATTCTTTTCACAGTTTTTAGTACAGAGGTACACACAACAGAGGACTTTTCATCTGAAATTGTAAAAAACAAAAACTGCTAAAAATAGGTTGAGAGTAAATGTAATTGTGCCTTATTTTTACAGATCGTCTAAGATCTATCTTTCTGGTCACTTTACAAAACCGCATGCATTTTGAGAAATGGAATGATTGAATCAATATGAGATGGCTCTTGTCACAATATATATATATATATTGTATGTGGGAGGCTCCCAAATATTCATTGATTCAATAATCCAAAGTTCCTGCACAGAATGCTGCAAAGCTTCCTTAAATGTGAATACAGTGTCAGGTATACCTCTTCCTAATCCAGGGGTTATAATCACCCAAAGCTTCTGCTTCAGTGCAGTGAAATAAAGCTCAGCAATCTGTGACCTGCTTTCTTTTATGGCACTATAAGAGGAAATCTTGGAGTTGCACATAACAGCTGTAGGAAAACTTGGCAATTGCTGAATTGTTCTTCCTAGCAGTTTTCAACTTGTAATGCTGCAATAAATACTACTGGTTTAGGTTAGAAATGATCTACCTTATATTATGTGTTTACTGTACTAGTCTAGAGGTGCAACAGCCCTTTGGCAATGAATATCCAAGAGTCTTATCTCTTGTGTAAGCTTGAGATAAGCATCATGAGATCCTCTGTTTTTGTTTATATAGACTTAGGGCGAAATGTATTAAAATCGGAGAAAACGATTTTCAATATCGTTTAATCGATATCGAGATTATCGATATTGAAAAATGGATTAATCAACATCAGCAATTTTCGATATCTAAAACGTGCCGTTTTTGCAGGAAAAATGCATCAAAAAATTGGAAATTGGTATCAATATTGTGATATCGAAAAATATTGCCGCGGATTTTTACCGATTTCTGTCAAATCGGACTGTAATCGTAAAAAATACCATCCGATATCGCGATATCAGCAATTTGATATTGCAATATCGGTCATTTTTATGCAATATTTATTGAAATTGCGATATCGATTCTTACCATTTTTTTCGATTTTAATACATTTCGCCCTTACAGTTCATGCTCAAGTAAATGGAATTCTGTTTTACACACTGCCTGCTTGTGCGCTTGCCATGATCTGCACATGTTGTCAGCAGTTACCTCAAGCAGTTTACTTATTAGTCATTTAACACGTCAGCTACTTTGTCTTTAGACCGTTAGCGAGAAATGAAAGTATATTTTTAATTTTATACTCATTTATATAACATTCTCTTTTTAGACTGATCACATGGATGCAACTGCAAGCACACAACCTTAACTAGACATACCCCCAAGTATTTTATGATAACACAATTCAGAAAAATGTCATGACAGGTGACATTGATAATAATATCACTGATAATACTGATAAGGATATTTTAAACATTATTGCATCACTGGTCACTGACATCATGCAGTATCTTCTATTACATCAACATTAAGTCATTAAACAAAATTTGACAACACATACAGAATTATAAATGTAGAAAATGTATTTTAATTTTGGTGCCCAGTTTGCAAACATAGCTTTTCTATTTGACACTAATTAATGCCCAGTATCTTGAGAAGTTTCTTTGCCTTACATATATAACCTAATTTACCCACTTCTTACATTTTTTAAACATTCCAACAAGAGTGAAGCATAAAACTATTAAAAGGGTGCCCAAAACCTATATTTAACCAAGTCTCACCATTAGCTGCAACAATTGGTTTTTGCCCCACATCATGGATTTCTTTGAATAAAGAACAATCGCTAATTAGTACTTGTACTACTAGAAACTCCTTTTCATATCTCCTGTGAGTAATCATTATGCAAAGTTTAAATTCATAAAACTGCTGAAAGGTTCAATTATCTTGTATATTATAGCAAAGGATTAGACATTTATTTTAAATGTGCTATTGCAAGGATGATCTAAACAGTCAGCACCATCAACAGCAGAAAAAAAACAGTCAGGGGATGGTGGGATGTGATTCGACAACAGCTGCCACCACTTTCTGCCTACTGATTTTATGGAAAGTATAAAAGCTAAGGATAAAAAACACTTATGGTCCATTACCATATGTGTAAGCAGCTCACCTAGTACTGTAACTTCATGACAAATGTGTCACAATGCAGAATATGGACCTAAATCATCATCCTTACCACCAGAGTCTTACATCCCACTCCCTACACACACACACTTTGTTTCACTTCCTAGTGTCAAAGTATAAAATGTGTATCCCCTGTACTTATACCATAATACATACCATTGGAAAAGTATTAACATCTGCAAAAATATTTATTGATAATTATCTAAATTTCACTAAATTTATTGTGACAATATGTTCTGCATCTTCTCAAAAATTAGGAGACACAGAGCCACTTATCTTTTCACCTAATTAAATCTAATGGTAAACCACTATATGCTTTATTACTTCACAAGACAGGAATTTATTAATAAAATACAACCTTTTAACACCTTTTAATACTTTTGTCATGCTGATATACATAATTCCTGAGAAATATGTAAATAGATTAAAATGACAACACAAATTTATTGAACAAGTAATGACCTTCTGTGCTCCTTAGTTAATAAATAAATTATTGTATTAAAAGAACATTGACTATCAGCTGTCCATAGTCCATAATCATATCAGTGTACAATTTCAGGCATTGATATTGATAAGTCTTGGAAGATCATCTCATTTGGCAGAAGCATTGCATTATGCAACTTCCTGATGTGTCTTATTCTGCACCATGAGATCTCTGGAACTGTGTCAGTTACTGCCTCATAATATGGGGCGTGAATTAACACAATCATATTTACAATAAAATACGCATTTAAACACTAACATTTACTATTACCAGAAGTCTTGATGGAAAAATGAAAATATACTTTAGAAAGGTCAAAGAGCTAGAAAAATGGATGAGATACTGTATGGGTTATTATTAAACCAATGGTAAGATGAGAAATAGAAAAGAAAATAGGCTGGCGCATTCATCTGAATAGTAGAAGGAACAGGCAATGCAACAATTAGATTAGTTGAGCTAAAAGTGACAAATGAATGGCCATAGAAAGTAAGGCCAACCCCATCAGGGCTGAATGTGTTGGTCTCTTAATATTTATTACAGAAAGACCTAAGCATATACTTATGTCCTTCTTTTCTCTTGTTTATATTAGTATATACTATAACATATTATATAGCTGGGTGCTTACCGAGTGGTAGCATTTCAGGGGGTGTTTTACAGACAGTTTTCCATTATTTTATATATATATATATATTTTGTTTTTAGGCACAAAAAAATGCACTGGTATAACTAGAAGATTATGAACTTCAGTTGAAAAAAATATAACCTGACCTCCACCAGCTCCTAAATGTCCATGCTACCAATCACCACCTGTCTCTTACCATACCACCAATCACATACTGTCTCTTACCTTGCCACCGATCACCTCCTGTCTCTAACCATGCCACCGATCACCTCCTGTCTCTAACCATGCCACCAATCACCTCCTGTCTCTAACCATGCTACCAATCACATACTGTCTCTTACCATGCCACCAATCACCTCCTGTCTCTTACCATACCACCAATCACCTCCTGTCTCTTACCATACCACCAATCACCTACTGTCTTTTACCATGCCACCAATCACATACTGTCTCTTACCATACCAACAATCATATACTGTCTCTTACCATGTCACCAATCACCTCCTGTCTCTAACAATACCACCAATCATCTCCTGTCTCTTACAATACCACCATTCACCTCCTGTCTATTACCATACCACCAATCACTTCCTGTCTCTTAGCATACCACCAAGAGAGAACTTTCACCACACTTTAAACAATCTGTAAGGCCATGGATAATAAATTGCAGGACCACCTGGAAAAATATAAATAAGTTTCATTAACACCTCTGCCTTACTGGACTGTAGATCAAGGAGATCAAGTAAGGGTTCACTAGAACAATGGACCCCCAAAAGTAATATGTCACTTTGACCATCTAGTGCAGCGGTGGCGAACCTATGGCATACGTGCCAGAGAGGGCACTCAGAGCCCCCTCTGTGAGCACATGCACCATCGCCACCGCTGCTCTAAAAGGTATCCCGGTGAGTGAGCACTCCTATAGTATAGGCCGTGGACCCGACCTGACAGTTTTCAGGTCAGATCTGCAGCCTACACTGAAGGTGCGCTTGCTCGCCGGGAGGATCTGCTGTTGGAGCCGCGGCTAGACGTCTTCCCCGATGCGGGTGTGATGATGTCACTCATCAGCATCTGCACTGTGGGGGAAGGTGCTGATGAGTGATGTCATCAATCAGCACTCAGTGCCAAAAAGGTTCACCACCACTGATCTAATGTTATTACCCCATAGCTCAGGGAGAAGGGAAATAATACACTATAATTGTTTTTAAAACTAATAGTTAAACATTGTTCCACACCTCTGTAATAATCTGTTTCATTAATGTATCTAAAATGATATCAGGACTGTTGTTTTTTAAATCTCAACATCTTCATTGTCTAAACTTCCAAAAGACAGATTTTTCTTCTAGAAAGTCAAGATGCCGCATTATAAGCTTGAGTGCCTCAAATTGTGCTCTGGGCTGACCAGATGATGACAAAAGTAGTATAAATTTATGTAACATGACTTGCAGGCACATCACACCATAAATAATCCCTCTGTCAGTGGCTTAACTAATCTACCTTTTAGTTTCAAAACCAAGCAAAAGGGGCTTATTTCTGTAAAAACATACAACTTCTATATATTATAGGACCAACACTCAAAAAATAAAAATTACCATTTGGACTGGCATGGCACTTATTTAAATACAATGCTTGTAAAATATTATCTTTGAAGTTAAATTCATGAATTGCGTTGCTTTCTATTCATTTTTAACTTTACTGATAGCAGTCAGGTTGTTAAACAGACCTCACTTTTTCCAATTGCTTTTCATGGTGCCTAAGATAATACATACTCAAGAACTGTGCCCAAAAACACATTTTTTAAGCTAAATATCATATTTTATAGACTTTAGATACACAATATAGAAATTTTGGAAGCACAGACTACATATATAGTTTTTCTAAATGCATTTGAGACATTATTATTTTTTGCTGTTGTTGTTTAAGGAAAGACTTTCTATTTACAAAAAGGGTTTATGTCATACTTTGTTACTTTTAAATATTCAGCAAAAGAACAAACTGCATAGGCCTAGGTCATTGTGCAGATTTAGGGCCAGATTCTTGAAGGTCCGAATGTTGCCAGTCACATTCGTTTTTACGAAGTGCATGATGCGTGCCGCTGACATTGTCGTGGACGTGCTTTACGCACTTGACAAACAGGCAAACAGAGCTTCTGTGAGCCGCAGACAAAGCTCTGTTCGCCTGTTCGTCAAGTGCGTGAAGCGCGTCCACGACAATGTCAGCGGCGCGCATCATGCACTTCGTAAAAATGAATGCGACTGGCCACATTCGGACCTTTGAGAATCTGGACCTTGGTATTATTTACATACATATTTATATTTATTACTATGAGTAGTGCTGCATTAATGTTATTCCACTGATAATGAAGAAATAGCAGCTACAGGACTGTTATATTATGTGTTTTGATACCAGCATCAAAATGCATGCAAAATGTGCATCATTATATTCAATCACAGACACAACAAAATGCATAATGGCTTAAAGTGGGATATTGCTAAAACCCATTCTGATCTTCCTGATTTGTTTCACCATTATTTTTAATTTCACTGTGCATTTCGATTCCCTTAATTTATAGAGTCGATAAGAAAATAGATGGATATCCATAAATAATGATCAGTTGAATCTGGTACACTTTGCAGTGTTAGGTTCACCTTCCATTGCAGATCAATATTGATATCCTTTTTTGACTAGAAATCTTTTTTGACAGTGGATCAGGACAGGGCCAGCTCCACAGAGAATAATGGGTTTTGACCAACCTAAAAGCAAGTGAACACTTTTGGACTAAAAAATGTGATATCCAATGATATGTTATGGAGCACTTTGTATCACTTTGCGTGCACGTGCACAAGTACTTCTACTATTGAATACGCAGTACAGTGTGTCAAAGGAGCGAATGCAACTAGGTGTATTGCTGTTTGACTTTGCCACATCAGACTGTAAAATTGGGGGCTTGATGGCAGGACTCCAGTGTGGCATAAAGTGACTATTCATCAAAAGTAACAACGGCAACTAGCACTAAATTAGTTTACTACTTAACATGAACTAGGGACAAGGTGACATAGAAATAGATGTATTATTCACTTATATACAGTTAGTGGGATATGGTGAGGATGACGTCACTGCACTTCACTGGGGGAATTCACATCAATGCACATGACTTTGCATGACTCTGCATGACTCTGCATCCTACTTCTATTCACCTCACTTCGCCATACTATGCATGTGATTATGTCCATAGTAGTCCACTTGTTTGACAAGTCTATTTGCCCCTTAGTCAATAAGGAGAAGTGAATTTGTGACTATTTTGGAGATGCGACTCTAATTGTAGTGAGGTGAATTCACCCTTTAGTTAATCAGGCCCTGAGTCTTTATCATTCAGACGCTAGTTTGAGTTGGAATACATGGATTGATCAACTGCCAACATGTCTAGATTAGGAGATGAATTGTTCCATGTAAACCTAGGCTTAGGCTTATATTTATTTATCCTGTCCATTGTAAGGTTCAGGTAATAGACAGGGTTTACATTTCTTCTTACATGTTCGGTAGCAGTTAAACATTAAATAAATTTAAAGTGTTGTTTTATTTCCTTCCTTTTTGGTCATTTACATTTTTCTATACCAGTACTATATAGCAGCATTATTTGGTTAGCTTATATGTCTGTGCAAAAATAATGTTAATTTGCTAGTTGTGAATAGATAAGTGTTCTTTTACACTCATTCACAACTAATTAGTAAGTCTACAAAAAATCATAACTTTTGCATTAATGCTACTTACTTCCCAGAACCTAGACTATTACAGGTCTGCCATGACTTTAACCTGTCTGTTCCTCTATAAAATATTTATGTTGTTTGGAGAGATTTGTGTTATGATGAAATATGAAAGAAGGTTTTGCAAGTATTTTTCAAGATTAGTTTTATATTGTTAGACTGCTTTCCTTATTACAACTTCCAGAGTATGACTCTACTTACTACATCCTCACTTTTTGTCAATCTTCTTTCATCTAACAGTCTTAGAAATATTACGCAATCCTCTCCTTCAGGCATACAAACAACTCAATATCTCAAGAAAATACTTGTCAACAGCTCATTGCCAGGGCTCCCTTTGCATGGATCTTCTCCATGTAGCTGCTAAAACTGTAGGCTCGCCCATGCATAATAACTACATACTTAATCCAATTTCCAGGCAAAACAAAGTGTTATTAAAAAACATAAGAATGCCTGACAAAGGTACAACTTGCAACTTTTACTTATTCAGTTAGCCATCAAGACATTTTTGTAGTTTTCTTTAGCTACTACAGATATTATTTTTATCTAATACTGGTACACTATTAGCTGCATACTGTGGTGATGATGCTCAATATGTGGGGTTTAAAGTATTTTCCTCTACTAGCAGTTAGTTTCCCGTAGGTCCTTTAGGGTTGCTGCTATCTACTGACAGTACAATTTGCTTTTTGTACCTGGATTCAAATAACTGAAGGGAAACTAAAGCCTGTATTTATTGGACACTTAGATTTAAGTACATCAATTGTTAAAAAGACAGATTTAGGCTTACCTAAAACTTGATTTTTCAATGTAATTGAAGAAAAAAACAAGCACTTGGAGAAGAGGCTTTCAGCTAATTCTAGCCCCTCCTCACTTAGTCAAGGGCTTAGCTCACTAACTGAGCATGATCCTCCTCCTGAAACTTTCACTTTCTTCAGGAAACCTAATGCAAGGCAGCTCTGAGAGACTGAAAGACTAGAGAAAAGCAGCCTAAAACAGTTCAGAGTCAAAAGGTTCTTAGTAATTTAAATGCTTCGCACAAGTAACAAACTGCACAGAAGTAACAGGCAGAAGGACCAGGATTCATTGATAACCTCTGATCCAAGTGCTTGTTTTTTTCTTCTTTTGCTATGATTATTCTGCAAAATCACTAAGCCTAAACCTGTCATTATAACACTTGTTGTACTGAAAACTAGATGGCCAATAAATAGAAAGCACTTTTTTTATAGGCTTTAGTGTTCCTTTAAGCAAAGGAAAGTCTACCTGAAGCCAGATCCTTTATGCATAATCATGTGGGATCAACCATGCCTGTTCAGGCTTAATAAAGCCTTTAACAGCAGGAGTATAGACAGATGAGGAGTGTATGGTGTTGCTACAGATCCTGTTCACATTTAGAAAATAAATACCTATTTCCTAGAAAAGGCAGTTAGGTCAGCTCCTGACACAGTAAGTATTTGCAGGCACAAATAATATTAGAGCAGTAGTTAAGCCCTTTTGGTTGGAGGTGACATTACCACTGCAGGTAGGTATACGATTGGTCAATGAAAGGTCTTCTCTTGCTAAATTAGAGCAACTCAGCCAGTCATGAAGCATTTTGTCAGTGCACAGTGTTAAAACCACTGAAAGTGTTTGTGAGTATTATTTTCAACTTGCCTTCTATTAGTAATTGCATTGTTGCTTGTACAATAAAGCTTCTTATTATTAAGACACACTCCCTGCCACACATACTGTGTATATACCCACTGTCTCTGCTTGGTAAGCAGGGGCAGATAATCTATGATTTAGGGCTGGAAGAGTGCAAAAAGTGTAAGATTTTGATGCTGGAAGTGCTTCTTTGCATCATGTGTTTTTAACTTATCAATAAAGAGATTTTTTTACTTCATCCCTGGAGAACCAGAGACTTCAGTAGATTTTCTTCAGCAGAACATCGTTTGGGACGTTTAGCTCCAGAGCACCCAGTGGAACGTATTGCGAGTAACCGTCTACTGGACATTTTTTCAATTGTC
Source organism: Pipa carvalhoi (assembly GCA_021901965.1). Lineage (NCBI taxonomy): Eukaryota > Metazoa > Chordata > Amphibia > Anura > Pipidae > Pipa > Pipa carvalhoi. Next base: position 16,263 of record JAKJJM010128987.1, read on the forward strand.
TACCTTAAGGATTGAGCTTGTATCCATTTTCTTTGTGAATATTATTTTGTAAGCAGGTGCTGATACCCTTATTTATATGCAGAGATGGGTAAGATTTATGAACAAGAATAAAGTTTAGCAAACAGTCAGAATGTCTAGGTTACAAATCAGGGATCCCAGGAGCTCCGCCAAAAAGCTCAGTATTACAAAAGTAAAAAAGATGAGAACAACTGGTTATGCAAAAAACAGTGGTAGTGCAACTACCAAATTTATAAGGCACACTGTGGGCGAAAGTTATTAAGAGCGCAAAGACTCGATTCAGTCTTTGCGGTCTTAATCGTGCGAGAATTCTCAGCCGAGAATTCTCGCGACAGCACTTGGCGGGGATCTCGATTGCGCTCCTCT
>JAKJJM010129230.1:0-14502 GCA_021901965.1 Pipa carvalhoi
AAGTCAGGCCTTAGGGGGCGTGTCTATTGTAGTTGATTGGCAGGTTGGACACAAGATGGCAGCTCCCACAGTTTCAAGCTGGGGCAAGTTTACAGTTAGTATAACTTAACTATCTTAACGATTTTTTGCCCCCAAACTGTTTCATTTATGTTATATAATCACTGACTATGTAAAAATGTGAAAATCAGGGAGGTGATAGGTCCACTTTAACATATCTATAAAAATGTGGCATAATTACAGCATGCTTTACCAAGTCTTTCTAATTTTATAAATAATGCTCCTAGCCAATCCGATACAGAATAATTCTGAATCATAGAACTAAAAATTAGTTCTTTAACACAAAATCTAAACAGAGTTTACAATATTTAAGTTGCCATTTTAAATGCAAACAGCAGTATAAATGTCCAGCAGAATAAATCAACAGAGTCAGCTGTTAATGGGGTCTGAAAAGCCTTACCAATCAGCAGTTTCCATTCACTGGTATAAGGGTACTGGAATAATGAAAGCCAAGTTAAATCAAATTCAGAACCTTTCTTTGTCAGTCTATTAACCAAATAACACTAGCAGCTACCCTTATGAGGTAGGGGAAAGGGGATTTTTTATTACAGACTGTATTTTAGAATTACCCTTATTTGTTAGAGACTAAGTTGAAGGCATTCTGTTTAAAACTATGCCAGGTAAATGAACCCTTTTTGCCTCCTGTGTAAGAAGTTGGTATTTTTGAGCCAAAAATTAACACGTGTGTATTCAGTTTTGCCTATACCATGCACAGTAGAATTCTGGAGAACCCTTAGACCAGTGGTTCTCAACCTGTGGGTCGGGATCCCATCAGGGGTCGAATAACGATTTGCCAGGGGTCGCCTAAGACCATTGGATATATAGGGCGAAAGTTATTAAGACCGCAAAGACTCGATTGAGTCTTTGCGGTCTTAATTGCACGAGAATTCTCGCAATCGCATTGGGCAAGATCTCGACTGCGCTCCTCCGCAATTGAGATCTTTCGTCCAAAAGTTTTTAGCCATAGGACTTATGGCTACTTTTGGGCAAAAGATCTCAATTACGGAGGAGCGCAATCGAGATCCCCGCCAAGTGCTGTCACGAGAATTCTCGGCCGAGAATTCTCGCGCGATTAAGACCGCAAAGACTCAATCGAGTCTTTGCGGTCTTAATAACTTTCGCCCATAGGGTTTGAATAGAGTCGCCCAATAATAATTGATGAATGAGGGTCGCCAAATCACAGGGAATTGTACCAAAGGGTCACGGCAATAAAAAGGTTGAGAACCACTGCCTTAGACATCTTCATTACATCAAAATGGGGTAGAGTAAATTAAAAAAACAAAATGTAATTAGACACAAAAATTAGGCATTTTACTTCAGATTTCCAATTGTTTTTTTCTAGAGTTAACTCACAACTGTGGATAACTGTGGGTTTATTTCTTGTAATTAGTGCCTACTAATTTAGTATCTTTTCAGAGTTAATGGTTAGAGAATATACTAAAAACAAATCTTTTGTATGTTTATGTTCATATATAACACGAGTTAAGCAGACTTAGGATAAGCCAGAAGCAATATTTTTTTTTTAATCTATTATAGTAATAGAAATTAATGTAAGAGTGATAAAAAAAATGTGTAAGCTGTTATAAATATGTGCAAGGCACATTCAAAATTGTTTTTAAATTAAATAAAACAACATTTCTCCTTGTACTTTAATAAGAAAGTTTGTTGAATAGAGGATTTTTTTCTGTTATACTTAATACACAATCTAATATGATGAGATTTATTATTTGTACGTTTTCCATATGTATTTAATAATTAAATAAAAAGAATATGATAATATAATATGGGCAAACAGCAACTTCATTTTATGCTTTATTCAGCAGCATTCATGCTTTATTAATCTTTAATTACATAAATGCCTAACCATTAAAAATAAATCATTTTCATTTAACATTAGCATGTCATTATTTTACATCTCATGCAGTAATCTTTCATTTCAGGATTAAACAGCTACTATGGATAAAAAATATTTTAAGCACTAAATATAGGTTATTTTTGACAAGTAAGCACACATTAAGTAAAATAACATTTTATACTGGTCATTTATGAAAAGTATGCTGAGCAGAATATTAACCTTATCTGCTAACCCATCTACAAATTGTCAAACATGCTCCATCTCCAAAATAACTATCATTGTCTGTCCATGTGTAGATATTTTTATAGTCACACTCAAAGCTTTCTTAATGTTGCATTAGCAAGTTTAGGACATTTCCAAGATTAAATAAGTGATCACTAGAGGAAGGGATTTCAGTCCTAGGCTTCTACCAGCTTGCTGAGAGACCCCATCTTCTTAAGGTCTACAACTAGGTCTAAAACAGGAAAGATACTGGTATAGATCACTTCAGGAGGTACAAGTCTAACTTTATACTGGGTAGCATTGCACCCACAAGGACCATTGTAGATTAGTAGTCTAGGCATCTTGGCTTTGAAGCAAGGACCCTTAGAATAGGGAATAAGCAGAAGGGCTTAGGGTAACGGGTTATTTGATTTCAAAAGGAGGAAGTCTGTCTGGAAGTTCCCAAGATAAGGATTGGTGCCCAGCAGTTATTCTTCTCTGTGAATGTGCCAGTACTGTCATTACTGCTGTAATTGGTGCTAGTGCTGATTGACTCTATTGCTACCACATTCTGTCTGTTCCATGCATATAAATTGTTTCAAGTTTTACAACCAGTGTATCATACTATTAAGAGAATTAAAGCACCTCAGCTAACTATGGGTTACCCATGTATAATAGTTTAAAATGTAAGAAACTTGCATTATTCCAGGGACCATGTAAAATTTCTGTTGTGTACTTCTTGTGTTTTTACAAAGAATTGTATTTTTTTATACCTGACTGTTTCTTTTTCTTAACTTCCAAAATGTTTCATTTCTAAAATGGGAACTTTGGCTATATTTATAATGGGGTATATGGCAAATTTATCTAATGTAGCATTTTTGTTGAAAAATGATTACACTTAGGGCCAGATTCCGTATGCTCCGAACTTTTGCGGAAATGCCTTTGTGAAGGCATTTCCGCGAAATGCATGAGGCGCCGCTGAAATAGTCGCGGTCACACTTCATGCACTTCAAGAACAGGCAAACAGAGCGGCCCTCTGTGTGTTTTCTCTGTTACATTTCCCTAATTTCTAATACTGGAAATCAAATTATAAATGTTATGAATGTAAATGAATGGACAATGATTAGCTACTTTAATTGCATTTTATGGAGATATAGAGATCTCCAGCTGATTTAGATGTGAATTTCTATTCACACTGATATAGAAATATTGCAGAGGAGCAGCATACAATGAAAAATCAGTAGTTGTTAGCCTTAATATGTAGGGGATATCTGCCACATATACCCTGTAAATCATTTTTCCTCTAATAGGCCTACATAAAAAGAGAATAATCTATTCTACACTAAAAAAATTCCAATACAGAATAAGGAGGTGGTAATTTAAAAAAATAATGAGAATTATCCTGTGATAAAAAGTGTTTTTTTTTCTTTTAGAAAATAAGAAGTGTTTTGGGGTGAAAAGTCCAGTAACACACAATCAAATTAAAAGCTCTCTTTTGTATTGATATACAGTACCAGTAACTCCTACCTTGTGCTTTAAAATGTTTCTATTGAAGGCCTGATTTGATTTGCTTTGTTTCTTTCAGCTCTGTCATATTTCTTCTGTTATTCAGTAAGAACAAATGCCCTCTCACTGCAAATATTTTAAATTAAACTTTTGATATTACACATTCATGACTTGGGATCAACATCCCTAGAAACTAACACTGAATGCATTTTTTTAGATAAAAACAACATACTTTTTAGACAATTATACATTTTTTTAAATTATAAATAGCTAGAGGCAAATGTGAAAAAGACAAATAATTACTATAGAATGGAAAAAAGGAAAAAAATTAAAATCGATAAATATACCATTTAATGTATTTAGCTGAGTATTTTAGTTGAGGTATTCAGTTGACTTCTCTACTTTGGGCAGTGCGGTGGCTTAGTGGATAACACTGCTGCTTTGCAGCGCTGAGGTTCTGAGTTCAATTCCACTCTGGACTTCATCTGCATGGAGTTTGTATGTTCTCCCTGCACCTGCATGGGTTTACTCCGGTTTCCTCCCACAATCCAAAAACATACATCTGTGTGTGTATGACTGAAAATAGATTGTAAGCTCTATGGGGCAGGGACGGAAGTGAATAGTGAATCTCTGTAAAGCGCTGCGTAATATATCAGCGCTATATAAATACAATACAATATTAAAAAAAATAATCATAGCATGAATAAACATTAAAATAAGGCATTTTAAAAGTGGACTATAAAGCTATATAATAAATTCTCCAGCTTTCCAAATCACATAATAAAAAGTATTTTATATCATCATTAACTAATATTTGATCACACCTAGGGTCACAGACACCTTTTGAAGGCTGGAGAACCCCTTTAAAGGAGAACTAAAGGCTCATTAATTCTAGGAGCGATTCTTAAGGGTATTTGGAGGAAATACTCACTGATGCTATTCTTAATTAGGTTGAAATATTGAAAGGCATTTTTATGAGCATGTGTCGCTTTAACTGGACCAAGAGTGGGCCAGTATATTACTTTACCTCTCCTCAAGTATAAATAACCTAAATATCTCTACATTCTGTCCATATACAACAGGGGTGGGCAATTAATTTTCCCATGGGGCCACATGAGAAACTGGAATGTGGTTAGAGGGCCAGAGTAATATAGTTAACTTGTTGGCAGCTATGGCAATTGGCCACACCCCTCCAACTTTGCAGGCTCACTTGGGCCGGTCAGAGATAGTTAGAGGGCTGCACAATGCCCAGGTCTGATATAGAAGATACCATTACTCACAAATTCAACTTCATATTACAAGCTTTAACGTAGCACTTTTGTTCCTAAAGTGAAACTAAGTTAATCCCTGTTTCTATAATATATATCTACATTAGCTGGAGCCAAAGTGATTTAGACAGAACCTTTCCAAACAATCCATATGGAATTGGAATAAACTAAACTTAAAGGGGGAACTATACTATTACTATAATGTTATTACTGACTGTCAGGGTTTGGTGAGGGAGGAAGCCACCGAACTAAGGTGGAGAAGGAGACTGTGGTGCTGATGACAGGATCCAGAACAGAGGGTTACTCAACGTCCAGGGCGCGGAATCTAAGTTACTCCAGGTCTTCACCAGGGACCCCCGTAAGGGAGTATGGGCTCGGCTGCTGAGAGTAACCAGGTCGCGACCCCCCGGGGTTGAGATCCGGAAAAAGAAAAGATGGGTGGAAGAAGCAGACACGGAAAACCATAAACAAATCCAAGATCAGGGCAGGTGGAAATCAGGAGTAGTCGAAGATCAGGCCGAGGTCAAAACGGTGTAATCAGAACAGCAAGATAAGCTGGGAAAAACAGGCACAACGGAAGCCCAGAAACAAGTTCTATAATCGGGCACTGGGCCTTTCATCTGAAGGGTTTAAATAGGCAGAAGAGGCGGGGTCACGTTGTCGTGAGGCGGCGGAGCCACGTTGTCGCAAGGGGGCGGAGTCATCTTGCCACAAGGGGGTGGAGCCACAACAAGGGACCCGGTCAGGGTAAGTTACATTCCTGACACTGACACACTACCACTTGTTCATTATGTTATCCAGGCTTTTAATTTCTTACTGTCCATACTATCCAACACAAAAGGAATTACTTAAATTACTTACTTAATGAATATTAAGTTTACCCTAGCATTGTTTAATTTTCTTGTAATTAAAGGTAAGCTCTTTGATGGTGGATATATTTATAATTGTAATATGGAGCAACTGTTGGATATGTTTATTAATACATAGTAACATAGTAACATAGTTTATAAGGCTGAAAAAAGACTCAAGTCCATCCAGTTCAGCCTGAAAATCAGTACCATTATTTTCACCAATATATGCAGATATCATATTAAAGATTTTTGTGGATCCTTCACTAACACAAAGCAATTACTAGAAAAAGTGCAGCAGGTCTTGGTGCAGCTTGGAGATGTAATACATTTAGTACCCCATATGGAAGATAGTAACCTCTGTACACTTACATCAATTCTGATTAAAAGAAAGGTAAAAAAAACACATATCAATATTTTGAGCAAAAGCATTGTCTAGACCAGTGGTTCTCAACCTTTTTATTGCCGCGACCCCTTTAGTACAATTTCCTGTGATTTGGTGACCCCCATTCATTAATTGTTATTGGGCGACCCAATTCAAACCATATATTTCCGATGGTCTTAGACGACCCCTGGCAAATCGCCATTCGACCCCAAATGGGGTCCCGACCCACAGGTTGAGAACCCCTGGTCTAGACCAACAAGTTTAAAGTGACATTTAGACCAACTTAAATATATTCTCTAAAAACACTGCAAAGTGAGCAGATACCAGATTGGTCATCCTAGCCTTAATATTCAATATCAAAGAGAAATATTTAAACTAATACCTTGATTTTGTTACATATAAACGCTATTGGGAATGATGAATATAGCACATATATTTGTATTGCAAATTTTAAATGAGTGAAAAATAATTGTGAATGATACTGTGATAAATCTAGCATAAATGGCAAGTAGTGATGAGTTTCTTTTATACAGTGCTCATAAGATCCGCAACCAATGAAACTGTCAACCATTTTTAGATGTTGTTTGTCTGCTTAGGAAGCATGAGAATTATTGCAGGCAATTTTGAGGAACTGCCAAACTGGCAGCAAAAGCTCTACAGATGCAGTGTGCTGTACTGTAGAATCCAGTCCTTCATTTTTCTGTAAAATTTTATACATTTCTGGGAATCAAAATCCCATAAACATTGTAATCCCTATGAGTAGTACAGCAATAAACATAACAAGATCTAATATATAATAATTCAAAAAATTCTATTGCATTAGTTAAGCTTGTGAATTACTTAAATATACATTGCTAGAAAAACTGCAAGACAGAACAAAAAAAGCTATTTATTACTCCATATCAAATACTTTACTCTTTCTTATCCTAGTGTAGGATTGAATAATTGGATCTACAGTAATACATAGCATTTTAGTTTTTTTGCTAATCAGTTGGAATGGTGGTCTTCTTATTAAACTGATAGTGCTTATTTATAGGAGTTTGAACAGTTGCATATGGGTCCAAAGTCGTGCTCATTGATCAGTTCTCCAACTCTGCATTTTAATCAGACTCTTACACAATGTTACCCAATGTTAAGTAGATGGTGACACCAAAAATGTAAATACCCCAAATGCATTTATAGTTACTACATATTAAATCTGTGCATCAGAAATTCTAAATTATGTCTGTAAAGTGTGACATTTAGCTAGGGCACACTTCCTGAATATGTATTATCTAAAGCACACTAAAAAATTAGACTGGGTGAGGCTTGTTTAACAACATGGCTGCTACCAGAAAAACATGAATTCATCTTCAAAGATAAAAGTTTTGCAAGTGCTGTGTTTAAAGAACTGTCATGATAATCAAACTAGGATTTTTTTTTATTTTTGGTGTTACCGGGCCTTTACCAACATGGCAGCTATCAATATAGATACAATCAAAAATGACAATTTTTTTTCTTATCTTTTTTTGTCTTAATGGCCCTTTAATAGGAGATAGAGGTGTTTTGCAAACTGAATTTCACTGGTCTCCTAAATCTGTTCAGCATAAAATCTTTTTTAAATTGGGGTGTAAAAATGGCATTATTTTGCTTATATATGGCATAAAGAGGTAACATTTATATATATATATATGTAAGGTTTCACATAGTTAGTATATAAATACTAAAAAAAATGTTTTGATGGACTTAGGTCAGTTTTCTATCTACCTACCTACCTACTATTAGGACTAAAATAAAACCAAAACTGTAGAGAAAAGAAAGTTACAATTAGGAAATAGAAGTCTGTGCAGTAAGCAAAAAATTATTTTCCAGGGATTTTTACTAGTCTTCTGTGTTCAAACTAATATGCACCCCTTTTGTGATGACACAGAAAGTTTTTATAGTCCTAAAAGTTGATGGATTGGTCTAATTATGCTTGATAACTCATAATTCAGATAAAAAAAGAACAGTGAAACAAGATTGCGCTTTTCCTGAATGACCAATTTGTTTTATAAAGTCAAGAAATTACAGCAAAGGACGAGAGAAAATAAATCATGAAAAAAACTGCTTTACTATTGATCTCCTGCTAGATGTATCTACCAGAATCCTCTCTCTTAGTTTTATGTACTTGAACTCATATTTTTGTAACCCTTTAAGCACTTAAGAAAACTATATGTACTATAAGGCAGTATAGTACATACTCAGAATCAATATTGTTATATATTTTATCTCAGCAAAAATAGATAATATTTTATGTATTTTCTTATATTATCTCATAAAAACCATTGAAAATTAACCGCATTATTCCCCCCAAAATTGATTTTCATTAATATGCATTGCCTGTTACACTTTTCCATAATGGATTATTTGACAATATTCAATGTATATTCAGTATTACTTAACTGTAACTAAATATTAAACCTGTAACATCCTACAAAGCATGCCAGCATCTGCATACAAGCCGTGCTGTTAGGACACTAATAGCGGCAAGAGGCTTTCACTTTACAATAGCCTATTAGAGCCACTAACTCCCAGACTAAGGGGGCAATTAATCAAAGCTCGAAAAGTTACATAAAGGTGCGAATTTGCGTCCATTTGCCATTTTCTCAACTGTGCATATTTATCAAAAATCATTTTTCGCATTGCTTTGAATGCAAATGCAACACCATTTGGGTATTAATCATCAAAAGTATGAATCTACCAAGGCGTACCACAGTGAATTTGCCATTTTGACTTTGCCAGCTCAAAGTGGTGAATTAGGGGGCTGACGGCAGAGTTCCTGTTGCTCAAAAGCTAATAGTGACCAATTAGCAATATTAGCTAGGAATTGTGTGTCATTGAAAGGAATGTAAATTGACTTATTGTAATGTACGTGACTATAACGAAATGACAATAGTGGTGATCAAAATGTAGTAAACTGGCGACATTGCCCTTTCTTGATCAATCATGCCTTTTATCATTATTATTACATTACATATAACATTAAGGGCCAAATTCCCGTATCTCCGAATATGCCCGATCGAAGGCATTTTTGCGAAGTGCATGAGGCGTGCCACTGAAATTGTCACGGACCTGCCTCAATATGCTTGAAGAACAGGCGAGCAGTGGCAGATAAAACTCTGCTCGCCTGTTCTTCAAGTGCGTGAAGCCCATCTGCGACAATTTCAGCGGTGCTCCTCATGCATTTTGCGAAAATACCTTTGATTGGGCATATTCAGGGATACAGGAATGTGGCCCTAAGGGTAGGAAATAGCAAACTTTTTGACTATCTCAATCTTTTCAAAATATCCCCTGTGAGGGTACAGGCCTTAAGGCCACTTTTCCCAAAACAGAGACAAAATAGACCTTTGTTCCTCTAAAGCACCATTTATGTGACTTTTTGTATACATTGAACATAAGCAATTATGTATTTATCTAACCCAAATGCAGATACAACAATGCTGGCATATATTCAGCGCATACAATGTATAGAGCTTATACAATTTATAGAGTGTACACAGCTGTAGGTGACTTTGTCATTTTAGCACTTTGTGACCAGATTAACTTTGCAGCATTCCAACAACAGCTAAAAACAAAAATGTAATTTAACATACTAGATTAATATATATATGAAATACACAGTACACATAGGAAGTGCATATGTAGTGTACCAGAGGGACACTACAAAAATTTAATTAGTGATTTGTGAAAATTTGAATAATTATATATATATTCCTAAGAGAATAGTGACCGCTAGTGCAGATATTAGGGATTTTCTCTTAGAGAAATGTGAATACTGTGAGTCACATCCATAGAGGTGGGATCAAACAGAGTTCATAGCACAGGAAGTAATAGTTTTCTTTTTCTGGGAGTACAGCAGAGAAAAGGCAGCATGTATGGTTCAGGGAAATAGTACCCTGGGGTGCTGGACCTCATGGCTGGGAACCCAGGTTTGCAGTTGCAATGATCTATTTTGTGTTTATGGATGACAATTGCTGAAATGGATTCATAGAGAGACTGTACTTTTGGAACATGTTCTGTAAGCTGTAAATATGTTTTGGATTCTGAAGAATAAAGTGAGGAGCCATTTTGAAAAGCATTTCTGGAATGCTGAGTGTTTTATTTACCCACTGGGACACTGCTGAGCACCAAGGATTCAAGGGCAAGTACATTCCTGAAATATTTCATTTTATTAGTTTTATTATTTTTATTGCTTTTTGACCCACGGTTTGCTGGAGTCATCAGGGAGTCCCGTGACAAGGACATTAACCCCTGAGGTACTAGGCCCCACATCCTGTTTTCATGACATAATTTGTAATGACCTGCGCACAGTGTCAAAAGGAGAACACTGTAAATGATTTGTTTGCTTACGGGGAGCCAAGGAGCAGAGAGAGATAGGATGAAATGCTGTCCCTTCTGGGGAGAGAATTCTGGCAGCAAAATTTAGAATAGACTGGAGCGTGGAGAGGTGGGTAGCTGGAAGGCCAGAAAGAAGAACATTGCAATAGTCCAAGCGGGATAGGACAAGAGCATGCAAGAGGGTGTTAGCAGTGAATCAAGAGAGAAAGGGATGGATCTTGGCAATGTTGCAAAGGAAAAATTTACAGGTTTTAGCAATGGTGGAGATGTGTTTAGAGAAGGAAAGAGCAGAGTCAAAAGTCACCCCAAAAACAATGTACAGAGGTTACAGGATGATGATCACACCATCAAGTAGAATGGAAAAGGAAGGAGCAGGTCCAGGTTTGGGTTGAAAGATAATCAATTCCATTTTAGCAAGATTTAATTTGGAAATTTGAGTCTGTATTCTAGGTGTTAGCACAGGAGCGGATAAGTACATTTGGGTATCACCTGCATACAAGTGATACTGAAGACTGAATGAATTGATGATATCACCCAAGGAAAGAGTACACAAGGAGAACAAGAGGGGGCCAGGGACAGAGCCTTGGGGCACCTCCACCCTAAGTGGAACAGGAGAAAAGGTGTCGTTAACATGGGTGACAAAAAATGAACGATCGGAAAAATAGGAAGTCAGCCAAGATGCAGCTTGATTACGGACACCAAGCACATGGAGAATTTGAATAAGAAGGGAGTGATCAACAGTGTCAAATGCAGAGGAAAGGTCTAGGAGAATTAGAACAGAAAAGTAACCCATGGCTTTGGCAGCCTGGAGATCATTTGCATGTTTACAAACAGCAGTCTCCGTAGAGTGCCCTGGCCTAAAACCAGACTGCAGAGGGTCCAGGAGATTGCGCGCATGCAGGTACAGACAAGACATTCTAGAAATTAAGAAAGAAACCTCAGACTGAATAGCAGGAGAAAAAGAACTTAGAAACTCAGATGGGAATGTTGGTAGAATAATGTCTTTGTCATTAGGAGGAACAACAATCTGGTTGCGGATATTATCAATTTTATTTCTAAAGAAGTCAGCAAAATGTCTGTCTGTATGGTTGAGTGACCCCCCCCACCCCCCGAACTTAGTGTTGCCAGAGACTTGATAAAGGGAGGACAGAACTCTCGAAAGCTTGTCTATCTAAATTGACTGTTAGTCCAATAAAAAAAGGTATCACCAAGTATTGCAATACTCATCTTTTTTTGCATATGTATATACACAACAAGTTGTGTCAAATGACAAAGCCAACTGTACAGAATCTGGCAAATTCATGTAATTCTACATCTGTATAGGATTGGTGCTTTGCTGTGCTCTGCTTATTTTCAAACCCTACGATGGCTTTAGTATCACATATCATCCACTCCTTTTACAAACTCACACACATTTACCGTCTTTTTTTTTTTACATTATCTGATCCTTATAATTTCTCCAGAAGCAAAAATGCTTATGTTTAACTTAGACTGGCCTAAAGTGTGCCTCAAGGGTTTGTTCTGAAAATGTTTCTTATTTCTCTTTAAAGAGAACTGGTCTTCTGCTTTACATATTGTTTATTTTCAGCATACCCCTAGGCATACCACAAGCAGCTTTGCAATATTTACTCCACTGGTTGATAACACTTCTATACGAACAAGTATATAACAAGAACATCTTGTTATCAATAATGTTTTGTTATTGTGCTGTGTTAACATAATATACAATAAAATATAACCGTACATGCTTATTTAGTGTCAACTGGTTTATTTGTGCACATAAAATAATATTGCAATTCAAGAAGCTAATAATGTGTGAAAATGGAGTTGGGATATTTTAATAGTCTTTGCAGTTATATTGCAACAAAGAAGCTTTAGGGCGAAATTTATTAAAATCGGGAAAAATTGTGGGCGAATTTTCAATTTTGCGGCCGCGATATAAAAAAAAATCGCGACGGCGACTTTTCCCGATTTGTGCAAAATCAAAAAATCGCGACGGCAACTTATCCCGATTTGTGCAAAATTGAAAAATCGCAACGCCGACTTTTCCCGATTTGTGCAAAATCGAAAAATCGCGATGGCGACTTTTTTCGATTTTGCACAAATCGGAAAATCGCGACGGCAAATATTTTCGATTTTGCTAAAATCTAAAAATTGGCCGATTTTCGATTATAATAAATTTCGCCCTTAGTCTTAGATTGCAGAGATTTTATCATTGAAAATATTCATGTTTCATTTATATAATTAATTAGAAAGTTCTTAATGGTCTTATGTGCAAATGAGGTGGACTCACTGAGAGGTCCAACTGCTTCTCTAAAAATGGAATTTCATTGTTTTCTGTAACCCCCACATTTAGCTTTGGACTGAAGCATGTTGGACCCCCCCGAGAGAAAATGACCCCAAGTTGCTTAGAGCTAAAATACTAAATGATATATAAATAAGCAAGGGATACTTAGAAAGGTAAAAAGGTACAAAAAATAGGAAATAAACTTTTCAACTCTTTTAGGTAAATATTTCTTGGTATCCCAGCTAATACATTTTCCACTAAACTACACTGTGCATTTCCTCATTACCCCAAAGGTTTTTCCATCAGTCACAATGTAAATTGCTTAGTAGCCCATGCCATTGCCCATTAGTTCTATTGCTTAATGCCATAGCAAGTTTTATTTTGGAGTAAAAGGAATGACATGTCACAAGATGCTTAGAAGTGCCACCCCTCCCTACAGACATATATCACTAAGTGCTGTGCAGTGCCACTTCCCCATGCAAGAAGCCTATGTTGATTGCATCTATGGCTCAGAGTGAAACCTGGTGGTACAGAGATGGTTTGGATTATTTTTTCAAGCTAGTTTCATTAGCATCTCTGAGCACACAGTCCTTCTCAATCAAACACTGTCAATGCAGCCTGTGTTATTAAAATATGTCATACCCACAAATTACACATGCTGCTGGAGTGTCACAAAGCGGTGCTTGCACTCCTGTGCACCGCTCTAGCATCTGCCAACTTAATGCTGGCAGGCAATGAGGAGACTGTGCTCCCCAGTGCTTCCAGGTTGGAATAGCCAATCCGGAGCTGTTGACATCATCAGCAATGCTCGATCATTAAGCAAGTAAAGATACCAGTGGAAAGAAAGATTATTTTATTGCTTTGTGTTCTGGGAGCCATTTTATGTACCCTGTGTTTCAAGTTTCAGTTTTAGCTTCAAGTCTTCTGCTTCTAAGTGTCAGGTTTTCAGCTCAGTATTCCAGATTGTGTTTTAAGTCTGCTTCTGAGTGTCAACTCTTCAGTAAGTCTCTTCACAGCTCGCACCTACAGCTTCTGTCAAGTTCAGCATTAGTCTGTTTGCAGCGTCTGCCCCTTTCCTTGTTCCTGAGCTGCTTCTGGTTCCATGAGAGGATCTACTGTTCCTGAGCTGCTTCCATGCAGCGTCCATCCTGATCCTCTGTTCCTGAGCTGCTTCCGTGCAGCCTCTGCCCTATCCCCATCTCTGAGCTGCTTCTAATGGGTGCTGTGTGTTCCAGTTCAATGTGTGCCCAGGATGACTGTTTTGCTATGCTGCATTAGTTATAAGTAGTGATGATCGAGCACTAAATGGTTCGGGTTCGACAAAAAATCCGAACTTAGTGAAGTTCAGTTCGGCGTTCGGTCCAAACGCCAAACCCTATTAAAGTCAATGGGAGAAGAAGTTCGGGTTGATTTTTCTACCCAGACAAGTAAGGAAAAGCTGGAATTAGCATCCATAATGGTTAAATGGATATGAGAAACAACTTAGTGAAGGAAATTTGGCTCTAAGAGTTACAGAATAAATTATTCCCAGTCTAAAATAATTCACTCCTTTTAATGGCTGACGAGAAAAGAGGAGGACAGCGTAGCTATAGGAGGGGCAGCGCTAGCAGCTATTACGGGGCCCCATTCACACCAGTATAGCAAATGGCACATGCTAACTGGCAGGAGCCCCCTATCACTTTTTGCACCAGGGCCCAACAACATGTCATATACGCTACCCTTCAAAAGTTTGGGGTCAC
>JAKJJM010129338.1:0-10472 GCA_021901965.1 Pipa carvalhoi
TATATATATATATATATATATATATATATATATATATATATATATATATACTTTAGTTTGTGCATATAGTTTCACTGGGGAGATGTTCCCAAAGCTACGTAGACGCTTCCTGATCTAAGTAAATATGGTCTCTAATGTAGGACAGTAATCAATTAGGATGCACAATTGTGCATAAAATTATCCCCATTAATTATAAATGCTGTTTGTAATAGATTAATAAGATGGGAGGGGTCAAATTTTACATCTAAATTAGAATGCAAAGAGGGAGGAATTAATTATTTATCAGTAACTCCCATTTTAGTTCCATCCTGCACAATTACGTGGGTCCATTTTTGATTATATCAGATGATATGTGTTCGCACACAATTAAAACAAAATAATCCATTTCCGTATTTTCTAATCCTGTCAGTGTGAGTCACAACTCCTAGTCTCATTCCTTGTCAGGGAATAGCAATTTACATCTTGTTACAAGATAAGTAAAGTTATCAGGAAAATTCTAATTAAAAAAGATGATTGACGAAGGTAGTACATCAAAGAGTAGAAAGGAATATGATAAGTCAGAACCTTATTAATTAGTCTGCGTGGAAGATATTTTCTGGGACATCAAGCTGGGCCAGCTGCTAGAGAGAGAGGGAGGGTGCAGAAAGAGAAGGCAGGCAAAGAAAATGTATGTTTCTTTGAAGTTAGCAGCAGAAAATGTGATGGAGGTAATTGTGCCTGACTGAATTCAGTAATAAAGAGCTGCAGATCAGCACTAGGAATCGAAAGAGAGGTTCTTGTAAGGAATCTGGCTATCCCCCCTGCTGTGAAGAAACAGAATGCAGAGCTGCTTAATTGACCCAGTCTTTCTCCCAGGAGCACCCTGTTATTATTTATTAATTTTTTTTCATTTTTAAATTATTTAAGTCCTGGGAAATTATTTCTGACAGCCCGTTAGGCTTACCAAGTTAATGGAGGATGAAAAGCCTGGTTCCCAGAATTAGCAGGGTAGGAGTCTCAGGCTTCTGAATTTAATGATTTTAGAAGGGAAAATTGATTTCACACAGCGTGTCACTTTACTCTACTTAGGGACACACTAGCTATTTGATTATTTGAGCAATAACCAACTGAAAATCTATTTGAAGTGTAAATGAATCACAGTGCTCAGCTGTTTATTTTTTCTTTTCTAATGAGAGTTCTGGGTTTGCTTAAAACTGAGAATTAAAAAAGATGCAATGAAGCCTCAGTGCGCATTTATACATTCAGTGTCAGCTGCTTTCCCAATGCTGTTGCTAATGTACATACCTATATAATGGAGAACATGATGAGCAACAGGATGATAAAATTGTCATTTAACCAGTTTATTCTTATGTCAGCCTTTATATAAAAGTCATGTGGCCTGGAGTGGAAATAATCATGGTATAACAGAAGCAACTTAATCCTGTGTACCTGTTGTTAGGCTTGGGCAGAATCCTGAAGCTTGTTTCTCTCTAGCTCTTGATTAACTCCATACTCTTGCAAACTCTAACCACAGCTGGCAGGTCAAGGTTGGAATCCCAGTTGTACATGGTATGGCACAGGGAGTCTGTTTTGGTTAATGATATTAGCATTTGTTGGATTTGAATTCAAAGGTCGACTAACAGCAGAAAAAGAAATGTAGCATTCGGATGGGCTTAACTTATATTCCTATGTAGTAACTTCAAAAAATGTTATATGGAAAGTGAAATTCTTGATTTTCTATTGTTAGGTATTGTTCTTTTTGTACAATTTAGGAATAATTGCCATCCCAAACCAAATGGGATTTTTTTTTGTTTCTGGTCCTTGAATAGGAAGTCATTTTGGGGTTACTGTAATGCTTGCTATATTGTTCAAAATTCAAGAAAATGAAAGCATTATTTTTCATAGAATTCAAATAAAGGCAACCATTTTTGGCCAGATTTGGCTTCTGTATTTTCATGTAGTTTATACCCCAGTGGTTTGTAGTGAGTATTGCTAGCTTGTAAATTTACTTCTGTCTTGAATAAATTGATATTAAGGGCGAAATTTATAAAATTCAAATTTTTTGACTTTACAAAATTCGAAATAATCATTTACTAAAATCGAAAATGCCATTTTCGATATGCATAAATCGAAAATGACATTTTCAATTTGGAAGTCCAGATTTCCAAATCGAAAACGACATTGTTCATTTTCGAAATCCGGATTTCTGTTGTGTATAGTAAGTGTAACGAGCAGTGCTTCCATGCGTGCACCGCTCGTTACATCTGCCTATTCAATGCTGGCAGCCGCTGGGGAGACTCATCTCTTCCCAGCGCTTCCTGGTTTGGCTTAGCCAATCAAGAGCTGCTGACATCACAGATGATGTCAGCAGCAGCAAATTCAAATAGCAGAGGTCAGCTAATAGAATTTGCCGCCGCTGACATCATCCGTGACGTCAGCGGCTCCTGATTGGCTAAGCATATCGAAAATGGTATTTTCAATTTTTAGTAAATTTCGCCCTAAAAAAACAATAACACCAAAAACACACAGTATAAAGCATACTAGTGGTAGTATTAAGAGAAAAAAGTTTCTATTCAAGAGGCCAGTTCAATGGCTTTATTCAGTGTACAGTGTCAGACGGGAGTGCTGGAGCTCACCAGGAATGAAGAGATCAGGGGTTCACTAAGCAAAAGATTTTTTCTTTATTTCCTCTTCAGTCCTTATGTTTTAATTGTATTCTACCAATTTTTGGGCCTTATTGTCTAAAGACTGTGAATTTGCATGTATTCGCCACTTCTCCGTGTTCGCTTATTGAGGAAACTTTGCGATGTAGAGAATATCTGACCAATTCGGGTGACTACAATAGTCGCAATCTTACAGAGCACTTAATATCCCCGCACATGCACAGGTGCTTCTACTATTGACTAAGTGGCGGAGTGTGTCAAAGGAGTGAATGGGACTAACTGTACTGCTCTGAATTTCCTGCCCTTATTTTTCTTTTTTTGTATTTTGCACCTTTCAGTGAGCTGCGGCCTTGCTCATTTGAGGGCTTGCACCACGTTAATTGGATTTAAGGTGTGTGTGCATTCCTTACTCTTGTCTTATATACTTCCTGTTCTGAATTCACCCATTTGACTTTGCAACATCAGAGTGGCAAATTGGGGGGCTGATGGCAGGGCTCTGCATTCTACTTCTATCCAACTGACTACACCATACAATTTATCCGGCAGCGATCGCCGCTGTCCTCTTGTTCAACAAGTCTATTTGCCGCTTAGTCTAGGCCTGGGCACATCAGGGGTCTTCCCTATGTCCTGGTGGGCCAGTCTTACACTGTCTGTGTGTGACAATGCAGAAGGAAGATGATGCAACATAGCACACTATATTGAGGCTGGACTTGTTCTTGTTATTAGTTTTATATTGTGAGAAAGGTCCTCGATGATTAAAGTAAAAAATAAGTTTGAGAGTTTTACCTGAATTTTAGTGAAGAATTGATTTGTTCTGTTTCCGCAAATTCCAAATGCATTTATAGTTTTAATTTTAAGTGAGAGAAAATATTTTGCCTTCACACAAAACAATTCACGACTGCTCTCAGTTGGCCAAAAGATTAGAGATGAGTGGTTCGGATTCATATTAATCCAAACAAATGCAACGTTACCAATGTAAGGCAGGTTTGATTTTCCTCATATTAAGTCATAATTGATGCAAGCTGATACGAACTAACTGTGAACCAAACACAAGGTTCGTATTCTGATATTCTGTCTTGGTTTTTTTTTTATATATAAAAAAAAGTTTACATTTAAAAAGTGTAAAAGCCATTAAATTGGCAATAAACATGTCAAAGACCAAAGTAACCAACAGGGCCATATTTCTCCCTAGGGCGGCACATTTTGGAAGGGGCAGCAGTGGGGTGAATGGAGCGGTCTTGGTGGGGAGTTACATTACAGCCTCCCCCACCGCGTTGCTATTTCAGGGGTGCCATGGGTTGGTGCCTAGGGCAGCATGGATCATAAATACAGCCCTAGTAACCAGCAAAAACCACCTCAAAAGCCAAACCATCAACAAATTTTCCTAAGACAGACAAAATCAGCAATAATAAATCCAAACAACCTGAATCAGTAATGAAACACATATAAAACCATCAGGAATGTCACCTTTGTCCGCAGCAGTGGAGGGGTGTGGCATGAAACCAGGATTATGGGTTTATGGCTATAACCACCCACGGTTCAGCAGGAGTCCCTGAGACCCCATACCTCTGACTTGTGCTGGGGTGTGGGAAGCATCTGCTGCAGAAGGGGGTCCCTCAGATTTGCATTTGTGTGTGCACCCACCCAAGTTCCTAATGGAGGCTGACACATCCCATATGCAGCAAGGATGTGGGCATTACCTGTTCATTTCCCTGCATGATCTTAGAGTCAGTTCACAAATGAGTAAAATTACCATTGCAGCTTCAATCTGTTATTTACAACAAATTTATGTAGAGAAAAACAAGGGCACCCCCTGAAAAGTGCAACTCAGCAGCAGTGGGGGAGGCTGGAATCTAACCTCCCCCATGTCTGTTCCATTTAAAAATGAGTCTTGTGGAAAATGACAACAATGGTTTAGTCAGTGAGTTGGGCATGGGATTTAGGGTAATTGACCTTCACACCAAATTCTCTAGCAGTCTGACAGAGAGCCATTTTTATCAAAGTTATAATTCACCTGATAAAGTATATTTGCCATACTTCGTGACAATGTAGCAGAGACAATTCTGTCTAGTCACTAAACTACATATTCATGGCATCATGTGGCAAATAGTTGTGTAATGATTTCTGTGCACAGTCTGGTGAATAGGAGCAGTGGTATATTGTAATGCAGGGATCCCCAAATGCCATGCCACGGACCACTACCAGTCTCTTGGCACAGGGTCACATGATGGGTACAGGAAACTCGTCACCATCATGCAGCCGGCAACACATATTGCCCCGACCCTCCCACCAGTCCGTCAAACCTTTGCTAGATTGGGGAGCTGGAAAACCGGTCCCCAATCCAGCAAAGGTTAGGGACCGCTGTTATAATGAGTTCCCCTAAATAGCCGTGAATAGACATCAAAATTAAATAAACAACATTCGATTTTTTACATTAATTTCAGTGTTAGATACACAAACTTATTAAAATGGAAACAATGTTTTGTACTCTTATTATGGAGTCTTTAGGTGTTGATCATTTTCTTCTTGTTATACAATACCCTTGGGTCCAGATTTATGTCCCAGGAACCCTTTTTCCTAGGAGATACATTTCTGAGAGAAAGTTTTTCAACAATGTGATCTGATCTCCATTTAGGTCTAATATCAGATATTGCTGAATTGATTGAATAAATAACACATCTGTACAGTGCTTTACATAATGTTACAGCATTCGCTATCCATGTGGGGAAAATATGTTAGGCATTAGGTTTAATCACTGATAGCAAATCCTTTAGCGCTACTGTTTTTAACCAAGCTCTTGCTGGATTTTGATTAATCCTGCACATACACATGGATGTAGTTTAGGAGATTTCTCTTCACAGAATTGCTTTAGCTTATTGATATTTGTGGACTGTTTTACATAATCTGTCCCTTACAAATCCTACTATATTTCAGATGTGTTAAGGTCAGGGCTTTAACTCAGCTTTTCCCAGTCTTGAACTTTCTTTTATAAGTAATTCTGCTGTGGATTTACTTCTTTTTCTTGATGTGCAGTGGTATAGGCAGTGGTGTAACTAGAAGCAAGTGAGCTTGTTGTTCTCCTACTCAAACACTTATTCCCCCAATTAACACAATTTTTTTCTAATCACACTTCCTATATTTAGTGTTCTTCTTGAATGCGTGGGATAAATATCTGCCCATGTGATAGTGCAGTTTTTTTTCTTTGGTGTATTATACAATTATTTGTGACTAGTGTGGCCTCCTCAGGTTCCAATACAGCTGCATCCCCTGTAATTACACCCCTGTGAAAAGCCTACATTTTGTTAAAGTTTAGCTCAGCGATTGTTAGCCTGAAATTTTTCTCTAGAATCTTCTGGTACAATTCAGTCAGGTTTATTATTCATTACAAGCATGATGTGTTTTGAGAGCAATGGTTGGCAATCGTCGCCACTGTCAGAATGCCCCATACGATATTGCCTTTAGACTATAGCATGAGGGTACAATATATAGCCAAATCATGACGTGCTTTACACTATGTTAAAAAAATAGAAAACAGGACACACAGAATATGGTATGTGTGTAATCACTCTTACATAAAATGATTTACATGCTCAGCGATGGTTTTTTAACCCTTGATACCTGCTTCTTTTTTAGAGTTTTTGATTGACACATTGTTCACAGTCCTATGTTCACAATGGAGACTCTGGCATTGACTGCCAATATTTCTATGTAATTTTGACTTTATCACCTAACTCAGATTATGCACTTAATAGAGCTGAGGTTCATATGCACTGTCCAACATTGGTATGAATATTGAATTTAAGCGTTCCAGAAAAAACAAGAAACAATATAGCACTATTGGTCTATTCATTTACTGGTTGTACCAATCAGGATACCTCTGCAATCACCTGCTCAGCTAAGTTTGCATGCCAATTTTATACAGCAGCTAACTCTTACGTCTGGGCTCCCTTTCCACACAGAAGCTCCCTACTTAAAAGGACTCACAACTACACAAAATATATATTTACAGCATGTGGTTCCATCAATGTGGGATACTCACCTAGTTTAAGCACATTTAAGAATATTTTTGCCGGGAGTTATATAGGGTTCATAAATTTATTTTGTGGGTCTCCTTTCACTTCATCCCTGGGATTTGTAATGCTTCTGGTACAGGGGAACTAGCATAATGAAATCCAACCTTTGATTGGTTGCTGCAGGTTACTAGATTTCAGTGAATGATTGCTCCAGTTGATTGATTAATGTGTTTTCAAATGTGTAAGACAATTGATCTTACTAATAATATGAACCCTGAATCCCATGGCATTAAAAGTATGGCAAAATGACATAGGGGTCCTTCTAGGACATTTTTGTGTTTTTATATATTAATGTTATTTGCTTTTATATTATAATTTAACCTTTTTTCCCCTGATTTTATCATTCTCTTAAAAGAGCACTTAAACACCCTGAATTAATATGCATATAATACATATTTATTTTGTGTTATTCATTATTTCTAAGAGATTACTGTAAAACTTCCGTTTTACATCAACTGTGCTGATTAGAGTGTTCATTGCACCTGCAACTGATTAAATAGACAGGATGCAAAATCCAGTCAAATGCAAGCAAACATACCTTGCAGACCCTGCCCTTAAAGGGGTCAAACTGATTTGTGTAAGATGGAGCTAATAGCTGACAACTATCAAAGTTAACTTTAGTATCCATGTCTCTGTGATCATAATGCCCCTTTAATATACTGTTCCAACTTAAGTCAAACACATGCAAGAATGCAGATTATTCTAGATAGTTGGCAAGCTTTTCCCTCACCAGTTTATCTCTGTTTTACAAGAGATGTAGGGCCTTATTGACTGAAGGTCAAATAGTTGCATATAGCTATAAATACGCATTTGATCGCCACTTCCCCATGTTTGCTTATTGAGCAAACTCTGTGTTTTCGCGAATACGCATCTCATTCAGGTGACTATGATATATTGTCGATTTACAGAGCTCTTCTCATTACTTTGCATATTTAACAAATGGTGCAGTCCATTGCAGTCGCGAATCCGACAAGGCGTAGAGCTTTGAATTCACCTGTTTCACTTTGCCACATCAGAGTGGTGAATTGGGGGGCTGATGGCAGGGCTCTGGTGTGATGTAAGGCATCTATTTCTTCAAAAGTGACAATGGCGAATGTGACTAAATTTGTCTACAACTAAACTAGGGACAAGGTGACATAGAAATAGATGATTATTCATTTATATACAGTCAGTGTGTTATGACGGATGTGGATGATGTCAATGAACTTCACTGGGGAAATTCACATCAGTTCATATCACTTCTATTTGATTGACTTTGCACATGCAACTTAATTTAAAGTAAGGAATAAAGCAAATGTTTTAGGGGTTATTTGGTATGAATGTAAAATGAATTATTTTTCTCTTTAAAGCTATTTAAACACTTGTAAGTTAGCCTTGTTTTTCCCACACATTTTATTTATAACCAGTGGAGGGCAGCACAGGATATGGCAAAAGTATTGTTCGCTGTATTTTTAATTCCAATTAATTTTCTTTTCTTTGAACTTCACCATTTGATCTCAAGACTTAGGTATCGCTAAAATCATACAGTCTCTTTTTGTAGAAATTACAACTGTTTCATAACAAATTGCTTGTAATTTTTCTGTTGTTATCTGTAATTTTTTCCAGTTAGGCTGGATTATTACCCAGGAAAAAAAGTCCAAAAAATGGTATCAAACTGCAATTAATACAAGGTTATTTTAAGTGAATAAGGGGAAAAAGCATGACATTAAAAAAAATAACCTGCAGTATGCAAGCAAATTTAATATGTTTGTAGCATATAAAAGAATGTGAAGGTCTTAAAGGGAAAAATACAATGTGAAGTGCACTGAGGGAAGAGAAAATTATACATGCAATGCTCTCAGACATAGCTGTTACTTATAAAAAAATGCCTTTGTAAGTTTTGCACAAGCGCTCCAGTGTCAGTGTGAAATTGATATTGGCATTTTCCACCACAAAAAATGTGCAGTAACAAAATGCTGAGTGTTCCATTAGCATAACAAATACAACTAAGGAGTTTGTTCTCAATCTAATATATATGAATGTTCTCAGTCTTTGTGTACAGTTTTAGGTTTAATGGTATGAATATCAAATTTGTGTGTGTGCAGTATTGGTTATAATAATAAGAATGTGTGTGTAATATTGGGTATAATAATGTAACTGTTCAGTCTGTGTGAGTGCAGTATTGGTTATAACAGGGGTCGGGAACTTATGGCTCGTGAGCCAGATGTGGCTCTTTTGATGGCTGCATCTGGCTCGCAAGACAAATTGTACTCACCTTCCTCCAGCCTTCCAGCGATGTGGATCCTCTCAGCGCTTCTCCACACTGAGTTAAGTTGAGTGCAACGGCGCTTCTTGGCTCCTTCGGGTCTTGTCAGCAGCTGCCAAATCCACAGCGAATAAAGCTGACAAGACCCGAAGGCGCTGAGGAGTGCCGTCACGCTCAACTAACCTCAATGTTGGAGAAGCGCTGAGAGGAGGTGCATCTCTGGAACGCTGGAGGAATGTCAGTACTCCAAATTTTCTGCATCTGACCACCACCCCAGGCCTACATGGATCTCTCAGCCAAAAAGGTTGGCTGGCTTACTTACATATGGCTCTTTCAGCCAAAAAGGTTTCTGATCCCTGGGTTATAATAATAAGAATATGTGTGCAATGTTGGGTATAATGATGTAACTGTCCAGTCTGTGTGAATGCAGTCAGTATTGGGTATCATAAGGCGAAATTTATAAAATTCGAAATAATCATTTACTAAAATTGAAAATGCCATTTTCGATTTTTGGAAACGACATTTTTCGTTTTCGAAATCCAGATTTCTATTATGTATAGTAAGTGTAACGAGCGGTGCTTCCATGTGTGCACTGCTCATTACATCTGCCTATTCAATGCTGGCAGCTTCTGGGGAGACTCATCTCTCCCCAGCACTTCCTGGTTTGGCTTAGCCAATCAGTAGCCGCTGATGTCATAGATGATGTCAGCGGCGGCAAATTCTATTAGCTGTACGCTGCTATTTGAATTTGCCGCCGCCTGAGCCTACGAAAATGAGGGGCGTGGCCACATGCCATAGGTTTTGGAACGTTAAGTATATTACTCTGGCCCTCTAACACCATTCCAGTTTCTCATGTGGCCCCATGGGAAAATTAATTGCCCACCCCTGGTCTACAGGGTCACTGCACAAAAGGAAATACTGACAGAAGGCACATGGGCCCTTGGCCCAATTTATCCTGGTGGGCCCCAAGTACCCCTGTCCAACACTGAGTAGAGCATGTGATAGTTATCATAATTATAAGGTGTTAGTGTCTCCCAGACCAGCTTTCTCTCATCTGAGTTAACATTTAGCTGTTTGGTTATGTCTAAATCCTAAATACCGCCAAATAAAGAGATGAGGCTGCATGTTGACACACTATCTGTTTGGTGATTAAACAACACATTATAATAAGTCTACTAGACATGTGGTAACATAAGATGTGTTACAAAAATGATTAAAGCACCTACACTTGTCCTGTCCAGAACCTTGTTTGGAGTGAAAGTTAGCCAAATCCTGCACTACTGGTGAATTACTTTAAAGTGTTATATTGATGTAGGGTGAACCTCCATCACCACCCACTACAAGCCGAGGGGAGGCACTGAGCTACAAGGACTCACTGCAACTTAGTCCTAGGCAAAGTACAAATAACATGCCCAGTTCAGCCAGTTTTTAATTACACACATACACAATTGCCAATTATAAGGAATATATCCTCAGCTACCACTGCAGCCGCTAAGATTCCTGTCTTCTGAA
>JAKJJM010129359.1:0-10382 GCA_021901965.1 Pipa carvalhoi
CACAGCGGGGGGGGGGGGGAAGGGGGGGGAAGCGGGGGAGGGAAAGATAGCGGGAGAGAAAGAGAGAAAAAAAAAAAAAGGAACCGCACCTCTTTAAAATCATGCATGAGCATGTTTTGTGAGTGCCATTTCCCCCCTCCCTCCCTCAACATCATCTGTCTCTTTGTTGATTGTTCTTCTTTCTTTTAGTTGCTTTGTGGGTGAGAGCTGCTTATTTTTGTTTAGTTTTTTTTGTTGTACTAGAGTCCAGTCGTTAGGTATTTGTCCTTTTTTGTTCTGGGTGGTGTTTTCCGGGCCCTCTTCTGTTGGGAGGAGATTCCATGTGTGAAGCAGTTTCCTTCCCTCTTCTGGTGTAAGGACTGTGTTGATGGAGCCATTTCTGTTTATGATGATTCTAGTGGGGTATCCCCATCTGTACCCAATGTTGTGTTGGCGGAGAGTGCTAGTGACCAGGGAAAATTGTTTTCTTCTGGCCATTGTTATCGATGATAGGTCTGTGAATAGGGATAAGTGTCTGTATTTTTCTGGAATGAACGTTTTTTGGTGGATTGCTTGCGTCAGGGCTTTCTTGATGTGGTAAAAATGTAGACGCACAATTGTGTCTCTAGGTGCTGTATGTGGTGCCGCTTTAGCCTTGGGTATTCTGTGTATGCGGTCAATTAATAGATGGTGTGCGTCTTGCTGTGGTAAGATGGCTGTAATGTATTCTTGGAAGTAGGTGCGCAGTTGCTCTGTGGTTATTTCTTCTGCTATTCCTCTGATTCGTATATTGTTTCTTCTGCTTCTGTCCTCTAGGTCAGCCAGTTTATCTTTTAGGTGTTGAAGTTCATCTGCCTGGGTATTGGTGTCGTCTACTAGGGAATTGTGTGCTGTTACTAGCTCCTCCATTTTTGTTTCTATATGAAGTGTTCTGTTAGAAAGTTCTGATATATCAGATCTGATGTCCTTTAGTATGGTTTTTAAGTCTGTCTGTATATCGGCTCTTAGGTCTGCTAACAGTAGCTTTAATTTATGTTCATTTAGAGGTACCTGTGTGTCTGCAGGGTTGGGTGCTGGTGTTTCCTCTGTGCAGCTTTGCGGTGAGGGAGTGCCTTCTGTTTCACTGTGTGTGGCGGCGCCATCTTGGGTTGTGATCTCTCCATCTCTCTTTGGGTAATATGAGGTTAGTTTCAACTGGGAATTGTTTTTGCGGGTCTTTCCCATCTCCTCTCTTCTTTGTGCCTCTCAGTGTGCGTTTTGTTTAGCCCTCGGCAGTCAGGGGTATGTTCCAATCGCTGCTATTTAGCCGGTGCAGTGAGGAGCAGATTAATTATGCGGCCATCTTCAACGCGGGTCAAGCTCCGCCCTCAACTCTCAGACTTTTTGGCCAGTGTGCCTGGGGTGTCCTCCTCTGTCCCCCTGATGTACTTGATGCCTTTAGGTATTTACAGGGTTTATTTTAATGAGTTTTTGATGGTGTTGGGTTGGAGCTCCTGAGTTGCATGTCTCGCATGTGCAGTTTTGAAGCATATTGCCTAACTGTCCTAGAGGTTATAGAACTGAAGGTAACCATGAAAAAAAAAATTATAGCTACCCTACAAATAAGATGCAATTTGTAAAGAGAGTCAGCTGGTCACACTACTGCATATCAATGCACAAATTAATGAGTAAAACACCACTAGAAAAGTAGGCACCGATTTGTGTAAAAACTAGCAGTGCTATCGCCTACATGTAGAGGGCCTTCCAAATTTGTTTGGTATGTAAAACACAGCCACTATATTTGCCAATTGCCCTTTAAACAAGAAAAGAAAAACATCTTAAAATGTTAGCCAGTATGTGACTTGCCATAGAAGTGGCTTTCACCAAAGCGCTCATTCACATCATGGAGACAAAATGAGCTGGTAGCAATACTCCCTGGTAAGTATATGCGGATTAGCCTCTCCAAGACATGCAGGGTTTAATATTGCAACATTTTCAAATAGGATAATTTTCATGTATTTTCCAGGGAACATTGCCTTAAGACATGGAGACAAATGGAGCTTGCTTCTGTAAATGCCAGTATAGAAATCAAATTAATTTGCACTTTTATTTAAAATCTCCTTTCCAAAATGAGTTTGTGTTGTGTCCACCTCCATATAGCCAGTTCCTCATTTAGGAAGATAATCGGGAATGTATCCCTGCTCAGAGTGCTAGTCTGAGGGCAGACGTGGGCTATTAAGTATTACCGTTGCCAAAAAGTGAAAATAATTAGCGTAAATAGGTTTTAATAGGATAAACTTGTTTTAGTGCCTTAGAAGTGACTGGCAGCATTCCTATGGATAATGCCATCGTGTTAGGAATGTTGTCCCATTTCCAATGCTGACTGGTGCCTGCTACATTTACTGATTTGTTAGCAGTGGAGACTTGCCAGCAGTGGTGGTTAGTGGTTCTTTTCTGAAAAAGGTTGTTAATAATATACTTTGCTTTTACTGTAGTTTACTAAGCGTTACTACATCTCAAAAAGCACTCTTTCTATAATACATGGAATGATAAAAACAGATTTTTCTTTTTAAATATAACGTTTTGGCAGTCTTCCATTTTTGCATTTTTTGTTTCATTTATTTTTATAATTTGTAGTGGCTTAAATGACCAGTAAGGAAAAAAACAAAAAACACCATTTGGCGTGGTAGTATTCACACAGTACTTGTAAAGATGTTACCTTTTAAAGATGACTTCCTGGTTTGTACGGTATTGATTTGTTTTTCCTCTCTGCTGGTTGCAGACAAACCTCCTGATCTGTCCGATCGTTTCCCATATAACTTTAAATAATACATATCCATGAAGTTTTCCAGAATGCCCAATTTTTAAAACATTTCAGAAACCAGCAGAGAGAGACATATGAATCCAAAAATCAGCAATTCAAATTTTAAAATGACTTTTTACAGTTACTGCCTCAATTCTAATTACCATGTCAACCCAAATAGCAAATTATTTCTCTGATGATACTTCTCCTTTAATGTATATATCTCTCTATTTATCCGGCTTGTCAAAATCTATATTGGGAAAATGTCAGAGCATTTAGTGCGTTAGGGCATTCCTTTAATCAATTGATTTTTCACTTGAAGCAAGGTTTTGTATTTTTTATGTTTAAAAAGTGATTAGTTGCTATTTTGTGTTTACATGTAGGGAAGTTTTTCAAGACACTTAAAACATTGTTTCCTGCTTACTTCCTGACATAAAACAGAACATGCCACTTTGGGATGCTGGGTAGAGGTTTTCCATTCCTGTAAGTTGATGGCACTCAAAAATGTTTTGATCACTGCTTACTCAGATCTCCCAAGTGTCCAAGAATCAATGGGACAGTGCCATTTTTTTGGGTCCGGTCCAGAGGTCCTAGATTCCTAGCTGCAGTCCTAAGTCCCTCTCCCCTCCTTGCCTCGGCCAATTGGTTAAAAGTGAATGGAAAATGGGCAGCGTGACCGTAATGTTTCTTTTTAATATTTTTTAAAGACCTCATCAGCACACAGAGATGTGTGAGATGGTGGGCGGTGCAACTGCCTCCCGATAAACTTGGAAGGTATGCTAATTTATCAGGGGAAGATAGTGGCTATGTTATCCTCTAATATAGATACTAGCAGAATAATTCCCTGTTTAGGTTTAGAAGAGTGGTTGCTGTGTATACTATGTGAATGAAGCCGCATGAGCATTCTGCACCTTCTATAGTCTACAAGCCAACACCAGATTTTGTCTGATATTCACAGGCATAAAGCAGAGTTCTAGCTTCAAACCCTTTGACTTCCATTCATTTAAATAATGACACTTACCACCATTTTGTTCAGTCACTAGCTAAGTCAAATCTTGAAGTGATCCTGTGTCTAAGGTTGTGTACTGAAGGAAAAGGTTTCAGACATTTCAGTTGAGCAGCCAAATCATTTTCAGACCCCCCATGGATTTAACACTGACCCCACTGGGAGTTTCCACCCACAGTTGGAGAAACAGTAAGATAGTCTACACCAGCTGTTATTATAAATTGTGAAAGGAAATGTACTCTTGGAGCCAAAAATAACATTATCTGGGTTTGGGAAACCTTTTTCCTCTATGTATTTTTAATTCAAAACTTACACTGTGCTTTTTAGTTTTTATTTTGTAAGACTTGTACTCCGCTTGCCTTGCCACTACAGTTCTATTTCATTTTCTTCTACAGTAATGTAAGCTAAATTTAAAAAGAAAAAGCACATTGCTAAAATGTAAAATTAATATTTCTAACAGAACATCTATGTTTATGTCATGGATTGCGGTCTATGATTTTCATGGACATCAGCAAAAACCAAAAGCTGAATGGATTTAATCATATTACAGAGAATTTATAAAAAAAGAGAAACGCTGAGATGCATCTACAAAAGCTTGTGTAAACTACACTAGAAGAAACAACAGTGCACATCCACGGCGATTTAATCACAGGCAGTTTGTAGACTATATAATGTAGGCTTAAGATGTAAATTTAAAGAGGGGTTCAGTTTACTGTAAGTTACATGGGCTACAGTTGCCTGTGATTAATCACACAAGTTACATACTGTGGCCCCTAATGGCATAGTTTACACACACACCACTCACAGTATTATTTAATACATTTTAATTACATTAAACTGAAAAATGAAAGGATTATTTGGTTTCACATTTTCTTCCACCTCCCAGATGAATAAAATAAATTATTCAGTCTACTTTCTGCACTTTATTTGCCCTTGCTGTTAGTGGCAGTGAAGAGGGTTAGAATGGAGCTATACAGTTTTTATGTATGTATTTATTTTATTTTTTAAATACAATTTCTAGGAGTACATCCTTTTTCTCTACAAGCCCTTGTTGGACACAGTTGTATATTGTACAGAATACTGTATACCACTTCAGGGCAATGTCAGACATGGAATTCTGACGGTGGCAGTAAAGTTAGCTAGCTTCCGAAACAAGGCTTATTAATTTCAATACTGACTGCATCGAAACTGCTTTGCAACTTTTCAAAATGCAGTAACCATGAATGCTTCATGCAAAGCAGTTTTAACGCAGTCACTATTTGAAATCTGCTTTCTTCCTTCAGTTTTTTGATGCTTGCTTTGCCACTGGCATCAAACACCATATCTAATATTGCATTGCCCTGACTGAAAGGCCCTAATAAAAGCAGAGATAGTGATTGCAACTTGTAGGAAACAAACTTGTTCTTCATTCATTTACATATTTTTTGTTACTATTTATTGTTTGTCGTTTTATCCTGCTTTACATTTGCCATCCTTGCTTAAGCTTTTGATTCTAAGCACTTTCCTTTCTCCCATCCTTTTATGAAATACTGTGTTACAGTGTATTTCAACACGGTAGGTTGCTCAGACCCACTTGGAATGAAAACCCAAATCATTTCGGATAAGCAAATCACAGCATCAAGTGTTTACAAGACATGGGGAATTGATGGATTTACATGGCACCCACATTACGCTCGTCTGGACAAGATTGGAAAGACCAATGCCTGGACTGCTCTTGAAAACAATCAAGACCAATGGCTGCAGGTATGCGAGCGTTTATTACATTTTTATAATGCATGACATGGAATTGTTAATGTTTTTTAATAACCCCCAAGAAAAAATAACTTCTGCCTATTTTCTTAAGTCAGTGAAGGAGTCGGTCTCTTTAATCCCCTGTCTTTTTTTCTCTGTTAAATAGATGTAACCCTTTTACTTTACTGAAAAACTAAATAGGACACGTGTCAAACTCGAGGAATAAATATGGATTCTAATAAAATGAAATTTTGCTCAGTAGAAGTACCTCTGTGTCTGAGAAAAACATTTTGTTCTAAACAGATTGCTCACTAAGTCCAAACAAACTTTTAGAATTTAACCACTGGAGGGCACTGTAAAGTTGGAGGGTGTGGGGGATATGGTTCATTGAACTCTTCAGGATAAAAGGATTGCAATAATGAATGTGACTTAAGCATGTTTGTAGTATGTATGTATGACTTTATTTATATATTATACCTTAATTTTCTCCAATGTTTCACTGTTTCAGTGCAGTTTCTTGCCCCACACTCTCTAGATTGCAGCTACCCTGTATATAGTGATAGACACTGCACTGTATAGTGGCACAGAATATGTATGTATGTATAATTTTATTTATAAAGCGCCACAAATTTACGCAGCGCTGTACAGAATAACACAAGAACAATACAGACAAGGGAAAAGTGCAAAAAACAATACCAGTGAAGTATCACAACGATAGTTCACTTAAGTGCTAGGTTGTGGATGACACATGAAGTTGGAGGTCCCTGCCCCGCAGAATATGGACCTAGTAACAGCAAGTCTGAGGATCCTCATAAAAACACAAAAGCACAGTAAATAGATATATGAATAATGTGAACATTGTCAACAAATTGGCAGAGCATGTAAATACTGATAGCAACAATTGACGACTGTATGCTTCAGGAATCGGGAAATAAAACTGAACTTCAAGGGGACTGTCAGATGATGTGTTTTGACATGAGCAGTGGAAAATGTGTCCAAATGCCTTGTAAATCCTGCCATAGGAGGTTTACCACAAAACAAATGGGAGAGAATCGAGGATATCACTGTATTATAGCTATATTATATTGCAACATAAAGCTTGCAACTTTCAATGTTAACTCTCATGTTTATTTACATATATTTTAAACGTAATTATAATGAGGGTTTAGTGTCCCTTTAAAATGGTATTAGGGAATGCAGTATAAATATAAAAACAATAGCATTAATATAAAAAGAAATTATGCAGTTTTACAGCACTGTTACTTACATTTGTAATACACAAAGAAATGTAGCATGTCTAAACCTTTACAAAGGGTTTTAATGCATTCAGTATATCCACATTCATTTATATTTAGCACTTATAGAGATTGCTAAGACTTTCTTTTACAGTGTGTGTGGTTTGCCATGCAAGGTATGTACAATATTCTTTTTACTACTTTATTTCTTTAATTGTTACAAAATATCAGGAGTGTTTGGATTATTAAGGATGTGTTGAATAAAAAATGCTCAAGTTACACCACTGGGGCAACAAACAAAGTGTTGTTTCTATCCAGTTGTATATCTTCCAACCTGGGGTATATTTTGGATTTTTCTCTCTTTGAACCTCCATGGCTTTTGACTTGCAGACTGCCCTGTGTTGCGTCCCTCTTTTAAATCCTTTTCTTCTGCTTCAACCAAATGCTGTGTAAATAAGGGAAGGCTGTGATGTCCCGAGTGCTGTTTCAGCTTGGAAACAGATGTTATTAATATGGCACTTGAGTTGTTCCTTTCCAGCCCCTGGCTGAGCTTTCTTTTCATGGTACCGAGTCTTTTATATTCCTGCGGATTTCACCTATTGCGGATTGTAATCTTATAGTCCCGTTTATATGGACTACTCTGTAGCAGTGATGCATTTGCAGAAGAGCAGCTTCAAATTTGTTTTCCAGTAAAAAAAAAAAAAAAATTACTTTGACATTTCCTTGTACGTCAGATTACAGATGAGGAGACCAATTAGAAAGTGAGTTAAAACATCTGCTTTGTTAAAAAAAGTCTTTTGGATTACTTAAACGTTTTGGGGGCTTATTCATGAAAGCTGAACAGTCGTGTAAAGGTCAGAATTCACATTTATTTACCACTTGCCAATTTTCGGCTATTCATCAAACTCTGCGATGTGGCGAATTTGCAAACAATTCGGAACTTAACAACATTCACGAACTTAAGGACCTCTTCGCATTATGTTGTTTGTGTGTGCGCATAGGTAATTCACCTGTTCCTCAAGCGTGGAATCTTCAACAAGGTGTACTACTCCTGATTTTCCAGTTTTACTTCACCGTATCAAAGTGGCGAATTAGGGGGTTGATGTCAGGGCTTCAATGTGGCGCAAGGCGACTGTTCAGTTAAAAGTGTCAATAAAGACTGAGATTAAGTAACAACATGAACTAGGAATATGATTACATAGAAAGGGATGCATTATTCACTTAATACAATTAGTGGGACATTGTGAGGATAACATCACTGCATTTCAATGATTGAATTCACATTACTCCGCATCATAATACACTACAATGACGCTGTTCACTTCTTCGCATTTGGAATGCACTGCTTAGTGAATAACATAGTAGTATAGTTTATAAAACCGAAAAAAAGACACAGCTCCATCCAGTGCACCATATATTCCTTCCTGACTCCAATGTGGCAATCAGAATAATTCCCTGGATCAAGATACCACCTTCAGTTATCTAGTACCATAACCTGTAATGTTCTTACACTGAAGGAAAGTATCCAAACCCCTTTTGAACTGGAATTAACCATAACCACTTCTTCAGGCAAGAGTTTTCCATAACCTCACTGCTCTTACAGTTAAGAAACCCATTCTATGTTGGTGTAGAAACTTTCTTTCCTCTATACACAGAGGATGCCCCTTTGTTATACTTACAATTCTTGGTATAAATAGATTGTGGGAGAGATTTCTGTATTGACTCCTGATATATTTATACATGGTTATTAGGTCACCTCTTAATCTTCTTTTTACTAAACTGAATAATCCTAATTTTGATAATCTTTTTTTGGTACTCTAGTTTGGCCATTCCTTTTATTACTTTAGTAGCCCACCTTTGAACCTGCTCAAGCTCAACCACATCTTTCTTGTACACTGGTCATCAAAACTGCACACAATATTCCATGTGTGGTCTGACGAGCGCTTTGTAAAGTGGTATAATTATATTCTCGTCATGTGCATCTATGCTCCTATTGATTCGCCCCATGATCCTATTTGCTTTGACAGTTGCTGCTTGGCACTGGTTGCTACAGAAAAGTTTGTCAACTAAAATTCCCAAATCCTTTTCCATGTCTGTTTAGCCCAGTGTTTTCCCATTTAGCAGGATGTTATGTTTATATTTTGAACCCTTTTTGAATATAAGGTACCACCAGTCCTGTAGAACAGTCCCTGTCATTATAGAGTCCCTAAATATTAAAAATAAGGGAGAAATTAATTTGCGACTATCACAGCGTAGCGGCCTGAAATGAGGCAAAGTCTCTTCGACAGTCAAATTCAGACTTTCATGAATAGGCCCCTTGGAGAGATGATGGTGTTGCCCATGACATCATGATGTTGCATTTAAAGGGTATCCCAGCATTTAATATTCTCATTTGTTTATGTAAATGGATCAATTTAGTAATTCCGTTTAGTATGGATTAGTAAAGCGCTTGCCAATGAAACTATTGGGCTTGCCCAGTCATTCTACTCTTGATCTCTGCAGCTAGATTTCATACCTGAAGCAAATAAAATACACACTTCTCCCCACAACTGCACGTGACGTTAAGTTTGGGTGGGCTGTTGCTTATGACAAGCATTAGGTTTTACCAGGTTTTTGCTTTACTAACTTAAGTTAAACAAGTATATAAAGTATAAGAAACTCAGGGGATGAGAACTCCTTTATTAGCTCGGATATCTTCAACTATTTGGATCACTGCACATTTAACACTAATAAAAGAGCAGTGATCTGCTGGCAAATCCTGTCCTTTCATTTTTAGAAGTGCAGAATTTTGCCAAGACTATAGTAGTTTCTGTATTGTCTTGCCTTTAAATAAGCGCTGTTGTAAATGTATCCCCCATATCCATACCTATTATTGGTGTCCATAGTAGTTTTTCTAGCTAGATGACATTTTGCATTGAATGTATTGACAGAGTATCGGTCCAGTGAGTTTTGTACTTTTCCTGCATTTTTACATTTTATTTTATTTGTAGTAGCAACTGCTTGTGTGGCTTTACCCCAAACGTCATAATGTCACTAGGATCAAACGTGAAAGAAAATACCCATTACTAATCACCATTAGTAACAGTGTGTGAAAGTTGCAGCTGCTAGTGTGAACACCCACTAGAGAATAATAAAATCTAATTAGGGCTATTACTATGTGAGGAAAAAACACATAAAATAGTTGTAAATATTAAAATGAAGACTGCAACTCTAAATTACATTAAAACTCTGTATTATATATTCTGTGGGATCAGGGCTGGCGTTTAGGTGGGCAATTGCCTAGGGCCCCCAGCAACACTTAGAGCACTACTACATACTTACTGGCTTTGCTTTCCTCCAGCGCTGTTGTTTGTGAGCTGAGTTAAGAGCTGGCAAGGGATTGGCTCTTCTGTCCAATTCCCATGGGCGTCTGCAGGGGGTTGCAAGAGGGGGCAAATGCCACCAGGCCAGGAAATGGGGCACATTTGGAGTAATTCTTGGACAGAAGAGCCAATTCTTAACCAGTCCCTAACCCAGCTCATGAACAGCAGCTTTGGAGAAAAGAGCAGAGTGTCAGTGTTGCTGTAAACAGCTAAGCAGAACACTGCTGTAGTTGAGGTGCTATTGTACTGGGGCATACATGAGGTCTTGGGGGGGGGGGGGGGGGGGG
>JAKJJM010129413.1:0-14679 GCA_021901965.1 Pipa carvalhoi
GACAAGTTTACAGTGAGTATAACTTAACTATCCTAACGATTTTTTCCCCTCAAACTGTTTCATTTATGTTATATAATCACTGACTATGTAAAAATGTGAAAATCTGGGAGGTGATAGGTCCACTTTAATTTAATGCACTAGGGGAGTTCCCCTTTGTTTTTCTTTTATATTTTGCTGCGCTGCCACAGATCCAGCTCACCTGGTACGTTTACATCCATTTTTTATATTGAGGCAAGAGGACAGTTTTGCCCCTCCTAGTGGCCGGGACGCATCTCATTATTTGGAATACATGCACTTGGACATTTATACTCACCTGTTTCTATTTTATAACTTGTGGGCGCTACGTTATATTTACCTTAATTTGGTAATTTGTTTGTACTTCGTTCTCTTTCATGCTGTCTTCTGATATACATTCATTTCACTAGATGGGGCCAAACTACTGTACATAACTGAGAACTGTAAACAGTTGGAGAATAAGGTGTGAATAAAGAGTAGCAAATTTTTGACTATAGGACTGTAGGAACCTGAATTGATGCAAATTCATGTCAACAGTCCAATTCAAGATTTAATGAATAAGCTCCCATGTGTTTTGGCTGATACATTAGAATTGGTTTGGAAATAAGTGTTGGATTGTTATTTTAACACACAATAAAATACGAGTGAAATGAGCTACAGGTAATAGCTACAGAAGCATATCGATATCTGGGTAAAACAAAAATACACTTGGTGAAATCTACTAACACGGGTATAACCTGTTCTGAATTAAACCAATCTAATCTAACTGCTGATAGATTGCTACAAAATTCTACTAGACCTGAAGCTAACACCTGTGTTTTTGAATCTACCTCACAGGCACTAATTTATACATTTCCCTTAAAAAAATTCTATCAGGCTATTTTTTCAAATGGGTTAACATTCAAATCAGAATCCAGAATTGCAACTGGATTCCTTGTTGAGTGTATACACTACCATATATGTTTATACCAGTAACCTTTAGTTTTCAAATTGCCAGTAATACCTGTTACTTTAAAAAAAGCTTTCCCACAGTTCAGATATTTCCCAATACAAAATGCAAAAGATCTTTCTTTGTACAGATGATTGCCATACTGAAACCATGTATCTCCTTGAAATATAAGACCTAATCATGCAAGAGTGGCTTTCATTACATTAGTTACTGTTCATTTCACATACCAATCCATGAGTATTAAAGTGGATTTGCATGCAGAGCTAAATATTTGAAATATGCCAAAGTTGCAGCAGGTCACAATTCAGCAGGTTTCTCACATGTAGATTAAGCATTTCTGTGTGAATGAGTGTCAAAAATCAACAATAGGATGCACAGACACAGACCTATGTTTGACTGACTCACAAAGTAGTCTTAAAAACACATTTAGGTTCACATTCTGTACTAAGCATGTATTTGAACATATTTCCTTTCTACTGCAGCGGTCCCCAACCTTTTCTGCATCGGGGATCTGTTCCCCGACCCAAAAGAGAGTTGACAGACCACTGGGAGGGCAGGGCCAAACGCTCACTGATGATGGCCACATGATGATGACGTGCTTCGTGTGCGTGCGTCACCATCAGGCGGCCCAGTGCAGAGGGGTCCGTGGTCCGGCATTTCGGGACCCCTGTTCTACTGTATAAATGAAGGAAAATATAGTGCATTCAGAAAGTAATCAGGCCCCTATTCCTTTTCACATTTTTGTATGTTACAGCCCTGAACAGATTTTTAAAACTAAGTACTGATTTATCAAAATGATATATAATTAATTTCTCTAAAGCTTGTCTTAAATAATGAACTGTTAGTCCAAATAAATTATCATACAATACTACAGTACTCATCTTTCTAATTAAGCTTTTTCTGTTAGTTTTACATACTAACAACATGGTGAACACAGGGAATATGTTTCTGACATTTTCCCTCATAAAATACTTGCAGGCATTGAACCCAATCTCTAATTCACAGAAGGGAAAACGTTAACTACACCTAAAGAAACAGAAAGAATTGTTTCCACTTCTTACACGAAGCTGCCACTTTTTGAATTTAATACTAATGGACGCTCCAATGCGTCTCAGAGTCGCCTAACTAATGACGCACTTCCGGAAGGTGAGGTCAGATCTTTCCTGTGCCGCCATTTCGGGATTGGTGAGGTTTGGGATCTGTTGGGTCTGATCCGATTGCAGTGAGTGGTTTGGGCGTCGTCGTTTGGCGCCTTAACCAAGTTGGGAAGATCAAGCGGCGTTAACGAGAGGTCCCTAGGAGAAGTAAAGCCATGGCTGGCAACTTCGACTCCGAGGACCGAGCGAGCTGGTATTGGGGCAGACAGAATCGTCAGGAGGCGATTAACCTACTACAGGGCCAGCGTCACGGCGTCTTTTTAGTTCGAGACTCCACCACAATTCCCGGAGACTATGTTCTGTCCGTATCCGAAAACTCCAAGGTTTCCCACTACATAATCAACAGCGTCATTAACAACCGGCAGAGCGGGCCGGGTGAGTTAGAGAAAGGGGTTAAAGTTGGAAAAGTTCTGTGTCCTGTATATAACACCCATGCACTTCTCTCCAGTAAGTCCAATGTATGCAGGGCATGGCTGCTTACTAACATCAGGCATTTGTCTACATAATTCTTTTATTTTTACATTTACAGAGGATGGTTCCAGTAGCTCCGAACTCTACTTTAGTTGGTGTAGATACAGGTTGCAGCATAATGTTAATGTGTGTGCATGCATTGTTTGCTTTATTTGTTATACACACTGGGTACTTTAATGCCATGTGGGTATTTTATTTATCTTCATAGGGGAGATTCTCTGCAGTGCACCTAAAGAGCAATATTATCTTTACAGTGCTCTGACCAGTGTTAATTTGCTCTTACTACAATATAGTTGCTTTGGTTATTTTTGTATATTTCATTAACATTGTAAGTTTGTGTTTAAGTTGATTTTCAAGACTGATAATCAGGTTTATCTAAAAAAAATAATCTTGTACTACCCTGTTTCCCTGAAAATAAGACCTCTCCTGAAAATAAGACCTAGTGCAATTTTTTCCAAGCTTAGAAGTATAAGGCCGCCCCTGAAAATAAGACCTAGCTGCAGTAAAGTACAAGAAATATACCGTACTGGTACCGTGTTTACCCGAAAATAAGACTTATAGCATCTTTGGGAGCAGAAATTAATATAAGATTCTCTTATTTTCAGCGAAACACGGTATATTCTAAATCCGTTCTGTACCCAGTAACAATGTAACCTTCAGTTAATGCATGAGTTTGTTTATTTTTAGGAACAGTTTCCCCAGATGAAATGTAATATTGTACTAAAATGGAACTTCCTAAAAATTAGTCTGAAGCAGGTTGCTAATAGCGCATCAGTAAAGCAGTTCCTTTTCCATATTAGTGCATTATTTACATTGATATCACAGAACAATTAGTGAGCAGAGGGCATTGCTTTGTGTCAGGCACTCTTTAACAAGTTATAGCTGCAAAATATTAGTCTTATTCCATGTGGACAAGTAATTAAGTAGGATCCTGTTCTACTGGATCTACACAATGCATCCACCTTTGCAATTTACACAATGTTAAGAAAGCAGTGTGACCAATTCCAGTGCTGTAACTACTTGTAGTTTAATAAACCAGTATCATGACATGTTTCGGGCAAATAGCCCTTTCTCAAATTGGTAAAACTGGACAAGTAACATCAGAAAATAATTTT
Source organism: Pipa carvalhoi (assembly GCA_021901965.1). Lineage (NCBI taxonomy): Eukaryota > Metazoa > Chordata > Amphibia > Anura > Pipidae > Pipa > Pipa carvalhoi. Next base: position 3,708 of record JAKJJM010129413.1, read on the forward strand.
ATTTGGTTTGCTATGGAAGTTATTTCCACAGTGTAAATGTTGCCTTTTTAAATTTAAGATAACTTGTGTATAACTAGAACATTGATATCATGTGGACGCCTTTAAAGGACCAGTTAGACCAGAAATATAAAAAAAAATCCTAATTGTTTTGCCATGGCAGTTATTCAAATACATCACTTCTAAAAATGTTATCTTTAAAACTAAGTTTATGAATTTTATTGATTTGTTTGTTCCTTTCTGTGCTGATAGCAGCCATGTTGTTAAACAGACACCACCCTGTTCCATTGTTTTCTATAGTTCTTTACATAAGGATATAAAGATGGTGTCCTAAAACACCAATTTTTTTTTTTAATGATAAATATCTTACTTTCTATACACAATTTGGAAGCGCAGATTGAATAAATAGTAACTGTAAATGCATTTGACATTTTTCAGTTTTTTGTTTTTTTTTGTCTTATTGACATGGTTGTTCAGTTAAAAACTGACAAAGCAATAATATCAATTAATTTAACTTAAAATATAACATTTTTACAAGTGCTGTATTTTGAATAACTGCCATGCCAATTCAAATTAGAATTTTTAACTTGGGATGACTGGAATCTTTTGTCTGCATCTTGTAACCTATACAAAAGAGTGGGGTAGTTTTCCTTTAATAATGTCTTTAAAGTTGATTAGACCATGTGTCCCTTTTATTAAATATAAATTGAGGGTACTTTTTATTCTAAACTTACAATTCTTTTGTGAAAGGTGGAACTGTTAGGAGCAGTGATGAGACACAAATCTCCTAAATGGTTTGAACTGTAACATTTGTTGAGTTGCTTCTGAGGAAAGCTGTTTTTGTGCTTACAAACAATATGAAAAATAGTTATCGGAGAAATACCTTGAATAAAAATCAGTATGAACATTTCCTGATTATAGAGGTTTCATTATATACAGTCCATAATAACTCTTCAAGTCATACTACCTAGGAGTACACATTGAGTTCAGAGTATCAGAGACCTTCTTTCTGTTTTTCTGTCCAGAGATCTTTATAAAGAAAAGAAATGGGAGCATCTCATTAGTATGAAAACAAGTTTCTTTCATGTAATTATTTAGTTTGATTATTAGATCTAGGTTCCTTTAAAAAAAAAAAAAAAAAAAAGACTAGCTGTAAATAAACAGTATCAAGAAATGTATTTTTTAATCCTTACCTTCCAGGCTGACACCTATTGACTATGAATATCCCAGTTTTGTGATTCTGTCTAGTTTCCCTTGGAGTCAGTATGTACAATTGCCTGTGTATTACAAGCCATGTTTGTCATTCCTGGAGGCTGGGTGCCAAATAGAAAAAAAGTCAGCACACATTGTGCAGTATAGGTGTGTGCTGTAGTCTCTGCTCACATACTGCAACTAGACAAGCTTTTTAGAAATGAGTAAGGTACATTACTTATCTTGGAAGCACTGTGTCTGTTAATTGTTTAGTATGTTGGTATGTAGTGAGAGCATGATATGCAGTGTCCATGTAGGTGAGCACGTGAGCAATGCATCTGGCAATATATTTGTACCCTGTAAGGCTGGGTTCACACAAGCGTATGATGCGCATTGCATCATACGCTTGTGTGAATCCAGCCTGTTAAAAGCTGCGCTCAGAGTCCCATTTAATTACCTTGTTCCGGCCCGTACGCTGGCAAAAATGCGACAGCCAGCGTACAGCTGGCATTCGCGCGTCTGGCCGGAACAAGGTAAGTATGATAGGGATGCATGCATAAGGCTGTATATTTTTATCTTTGCGCGAGCGTATGATGCGCTGTGCATCATATGCTCGTGTGAACCCAGCCTAAAGAAGATTGTGTTAGTGAATGATTGTTCCTTAACAGTTTAATTTTTGTTTGTCTTTTGAACTTCTGAGACCATAATCTAATCAGAATACTTAATTATAATTTATATTCATTTGAAAAAAAAAAACTGGTAATGAATCCATTATTAGACATTTAACTAAAGACTACATTATGACGAATTCAGTAACTTGCATTCTGCCGTTATAAGACCTGTGGCTGCACCAGCTTTTCGGATTATAGAGTTTTTAATACTCGCAAAAGAACAGTGCTTTACTTGTTTACCTGACCCCATTAGTTTTATTAGAATTGCTTGTGCGCAGGCACTACTGTGTTACTCATGGCTGATGTGGTCCTGATCCCTTTTCCTGTGATTGTTATCCTTAGGGTGATGAGAAAAGAGACAGTACATTGTTCAGTATAGGTGTGTGCTGCAGTCTGTGCTCACGTGCTCACATGCACCCATCAGCAGAGAATTTGAGAGGATAAGGTACATTACCTTTTATATGGATGCACTAGTGTGTACTTCCTGTCCATAAATTAATAAACATTGGGTTGGTAAGAAAACTTCACTTGAAATAGCCCTGTGGTAGTCATAAGAGAATCCTTAATTTGCTTGAATATCAGAAAAAGGATAACATCCCATTGATTTGATATTTTGGAACAAATTAATTTCATTGTATTAGAATTTCCTTTAAAAAAAAGAATCAGTAGCTCTATTGGCTTTTTCGAGGTCAGATGCAACCTAGAGCAATAACAGGTTACATTGACCTAGATTGGAAAACTGAATTTTATAGATTAGACTTTTTTTTAGCAGACTGATACAAGTTTTCTTTTTTTTTTTTTTTTTAACTGTTGCTCCATATTAGTTTATTTTAATAAGCCCTATAGTTAGATATACAACAGATTTCTAGACCTCTAACACCAGTAATGTCCTTTGCAATTTCTCTACAAGCGGTAGCTAAAATTATATATAGATCAATTTTGTATTATCTGCTGAGATTGAACAAGAAAGTAAACGGACTCTGGACACGTCTATGGAGATTTATGCCTGGGTGTTTTGGTCAGAATGATCATCTTAATTGCTCTGTATGTATGAATGCTGGAGGTTACAATATTTCATTATGAAATAAATATGCAACTGGTTTGGTCTGAATAGATCAAAGGGTGACTATCTTTGCATGACCTTAAGTCAGTTATACCTTGGCAGTCATGCTTTGAAAGATTTATGGGTAGCTAGGTAAATGTAAGGAGAAGGCTTTAGTGGTGTGGTATGTGTTCTGTGGCTATGTTTTCAGCTAAAACTGTTTATATAGGGGTTAATATTTTACTGGTGTATCTTTGGGTATTGTCTAAATATTTGAAATGTGACGAGTAAAACAAAAGCTAGTTTTACACTAAGAATATTTTGTAACAATGGTAATGTTTAATTCCAGCCAGTTTGTTATACACTGAAATTTGATGATCCGGCATCCATTTGACATGGCAGGTCTTGCATTATTAAATATTTCAGGTTATCGGGGCTGCCATTCATTATATATGATAAATAACAAACAAGTTTTTGGCAAAACATTCTTTTACCTTTGTTTCCTGCTCACTTTCACGCTCCACTTTTAACACTCAGCTTCTTGTTAGTACGCCACCCTAAATTACATTCTTTCTGCTTCCTTTACCATTCTATTTGCAAAATATCACGCTCGGCGTGACTAACCCGCTTCATATTAATAAAATCTTAAATGTTGTGTTTTCTTGGTAAAATAACATATGTCATGATATAGACTATTATAGAAAAAATTGTGAGCAAATATTTGCATTTTTTTTTAAAGTACAGTAACAACAAAAAATGAAAATGTATTTAGTTACTATATATTAAATTTGTGTTCCCAAAAATTTGAAACTGTGTAGAACAGAAATAGAAAGCTTTAATAATTGGACTTTCAGGCACACTTCCTGAATATATATTATCTAAAGCACCATAGGACACATTGGGACTGGATGAGGTCTGTTTAACAACATAGCTGCTACCAGTAAAACGAAACAAATCAGAGATAACATTGTTTCTCATACTTTAAATACCCGCCATTCTAATCAAATAAAAAATTTTTGTTTTTAGGGTGTTACTAGGCCATTAAGTGGCCCTTCCAGTGTGTAAGTTTTAATTCTGAAAATTAGCAAAGAACTTACCTTTAAGAAAAATTTCTGTCAGAGCTGCAGTGTTTTCCATATTTACAGTCTCTTTTGACTGCTTCATGCACTTTTCTGCTCTCCATAGTTGCCTTGTAGCTGGCTTAGGCCAGAGGTCGGAAAAGTGCGGCTCGCGAGCCACATGCGGCTCTTCATCCGTCGTGTTGTGGCTCGCGGTGCACTCCCTAGCCCCACCCATGACCTCCGCTTCTGACTGGATGTCGGTAGGTTATGGGATCTGGAGTTTTAGCTCCACATGAATTAGCCACTGGTGGAGAGGAGAGCGAAATGGCTCCCTCCAGAAGAAAGTTTGCAGACCCTAGCTTAGGCTATCTTTATAACAGAAATATATAACTTCATGGGCTACAGTGCTCTAATGAAACCATAGCTTTTAATAGTACATGCAGGCTTGTGAGCTTTTCAGCATGGTGCTTTAGATAAGCAATGTGTGCAGAGGCAGAAAATGGTACTTTTAAGGCTGGTCCACACTTTCAACTGTGAATGCTATGCATTTGTTGCTGGTGTTGATTTCCAGTGCTGAATTGGATATGTTAGATGCAGCATTCCAGCAAATGTAACACCTGGAATTTGTTGTAGTGTGGCACAATTCCGATATAACCATGCTAGATAAGAGGTTCACAGAAAGATGAAACCTTCATCACTTAAGCTAAGAAGCTGGCTACAGAAATTTTGTCCTTTTTATAACTAGTTACATAGGTCAGTCTCCAGTAACTAGATTTAAGCTTTTCTTGGATGTTGGTAGACCCACAGGGAGCTAAAGCTTAACTGTTTAACCCCCACTTTGACAACTAAGAGGCTTACCCTTTAGCATGCCAGCCTGATCCTTTCACTTTTATTTAAAGTAATATGGGCACACCCAAATTAAAGAGTATATATCTTATAGAATGAATAAATGTACTAAAGAAAACTTTGTGTCATGTAACTTTTTTTCATTTTCTTTACAGGATTGAACCAATCCAGATTCAGAATAGGTGATCAAGAGTTTGATTCTTTGCCTGCTCTTTTGGAGTTTTATAAGATACATTACCTGGACACTACCACTTTAATAGAACCAGTTTCCAAATCAAAGCAGTCTGGGGTAATCCAAAGACCAGAAGAAATTGAGTATGTTCGAGCTCTCTTTGACTTTAATGGTAATGATGACGAAGACCTTCCATTTAAGAAAGGAGACATCCTGAGAATTCGAGAGAAACCAGAAGAGCAATGGTGGAATGCAGAGGACAATGAGGGAAGACGGGGCATGATACCTGTGCCATACGTTGAGAAGTACAGACCTCCATCTACAGCAGGGTCAACTGTGATTGGAGGTAACCAGGAAAATTCGCACCCACAGCCACTGGGTGGGCCGGAGCCAGGGCCCTATGCCCAACCCAGCGTCAACACTCCACTTCCTAACCTCCAGAATGGGCCTATTTTTGCCAGGGTTATCCAGAAGCGGGTCCCTAATGCCTACGACAAGACAGCCTTGGCTTTGGAGGTATACAATGGGCACAGCCTTAAAGGAAAATTATTTTAAAGCCATTTTCCTTTTTAATCCACAAGCTTCTTTAAGCAAAATCCCAATATATGAATTCTGAAAGTAAAATTTTTACAAACAGATAATAAAATCTGTCCAAAAGTAAAATGGATAATAGAATAGTATATGTAGTCTGCATGCATTATGGCATATTCCAATCTAGGAAGTGCGCATGGAATTTTTTTTTATTTGCCCCGCCCCTTCATCCTTTTTGTGTATAAGACTTCTTCCTCACCATTGCTTATTGGAAGACATCTTCCTTTCTTCTCTGCTTTAAATTGTGTAAATGTCAGTAAATTTCTATAGGCAAGGCAAATGCATTTCTACATCACTTATTGTAAGAAAAAAAAATATAACTACACTACAATATGTGGCATGGTTAGCAAAGTGAATTTGCATGGGCAAATGAATTGTCATCATTTCACCTCTCTACTGTAGTAGTCAGTTGTGCATATTCACTCTTTCACATATTGTCACAGCAGTGGAACAAATTGTCACATTAGCCATTTTTTAGCTGTTGCTACTCAAGTAGTAAGTGGTGGTGTATTTTATAGAATTTGTCATAGCAGATATTTGCTGAATATACAAATTATTATGAATTTACACATCTATGGTACAATTTGCACATTGATAAATGTGCCCCATTACCTGTTGTATAAATTTCAGATAGTTCTATAGTGCCATATTGGTCTGCTTCTAGAACAATAGAACCAGATACTACACTTAGGCCAGGTTCACACTAGCATAGGCAACACTGCGCTTTAAACAAAAAAAACTCTTGTCGCAAATCCTTATTATATTTACCGGATCTGGTCACACTGGTGTGATCATGCTCCGGGACACTTCATGACACGTTTTTAGTGAGCATAGGGACGCAACGCGAACAATGCAATGAGATAGTATTAGCCAGGAACGCGGAAGGCGCATTCACACAGTGTCAGGTAATTGCAATTAAAAAAGCGCGTTCCCGAATATATGCTGGCCTACATTTGCTGGCATATTTTCAGGATGCGCTTTTTTTTTTTTATATATAAAGTATAGCGCTAGTGTGAACTCTGCCTTAGGCTGGGCTCACTCTAGCTGTTTTTCAGCTGAGCTTGTTTAACTAGACTGATTGTCTATGGTACAAAACGCATTTACCTGTGTGTGTATTATCCCACAGGAAACAATGGAGATTTATTTATTTTTTTCTGCTCAGCTGAAAAATAGCTAATGTGACCTCAGCCTTACTGGTTACTTTGAATGTCATGTGATAAAGTGGATTTGTCTGCCCAATCTGCATTATGATTTCACATTAGATAGGGAGGCACCTATGAACTCAAAAGGTATTATTTTACACTTTGTTTTTAAGTAACTTATTTAGTGAAGCAAAATCTTTAATTATATATTGAATGTATGCTGCCAGGGTAGCTTTATTCTTTCTTAAAACTTATGTTTAACAACATTGCTTGAAGCTCAAAGTTAAAAAAACAAAACAAAAACGCTGCTTTCCAAACTTCAAGGTTTGCTTTGAAACTTGCATTCATTTTACAAGCATAGAAAGCAGTTTTTCCATTTCCTATACATAAACCTCTGGCCAACAATGGTGTCTTCCTTAACAAAGTTTAACAGACCTGCCTGTGAAAGTCTGGTAGGTTAATTAGTCAGAATACATTGACCTAATATATGTGTTTATGTGCAGGTAGATTAGGTTGTAAACTCCACAGGACCCAAGCACTGAGCTAAATAGAAATTATCTAATGCACTGCAGAATATGTTGGCAAAATATGAAATAAATGTCTGATTTGATTGACTTCTGTGGGTAAAAAGTAACATGATGGCAACTGTTCTGATTGTTTGGGACTTAGTGCTCAGGAGGAGAAAAATGTTGGAATTCAGCTAAGGCTACAGCAAATTGAATTCAACTAACCAAGAAGCACTAACTGGTATTTGTAAAGTCTGGCTTGTGTGCGTATAAGCTGTAAATTATTATGGTTTGAATTGCAGACTTAGAGAATGTCTGAATAGAAAAACGGTGGTATTAAAATAATTTCAGTAAAGGGAAGACTGGTTACTTGGATTTCTTCTAATGTCCATTTGAAGATTAAGAATATAAAAAGCAGTTAACATCCAAAATATAAGGAACAGCTGTATTTGGATGTTGTTAAATTGTTTCATATATATACTAATTGAACATATCCCCTGGCCCCCCAAGAAAAATAAAGTTCAGTGGTGATGTGTTCTTTTCACAGAAGGAATGTGTCATCATTAAATAGTTTCTGGAGTGGGGGAGGAGCATACTCGGTTAGTGAGCTTCACCCTTGGCTAATGGAAGAAGGTGCCAGGAATAGTTGAGTCTTTTGTACCAAATATTTGATTTTTTTTTTTTTCTTCAATTGCTATGACTATTCTGTAAAATCTGTAAGCCTAAACCTGCCAACACTAGGTGGCCAATAAATAGCACAGATTTTACAGGATTTGGTATCCCTTTCAAAGGAACAGTCAACTTGCCAGCAGTTATTTGCCAATTTAATGTCCATTGTTAAATGCATTTTCTGTAATATAGTTGCTTTGAGTTTATATTAACTTATGTAAAGGCCCCTCCTTTGTAACCACCTTCCTGTGTAGCTGATCAATTTTCAGTCATGACCCTGACTTGATCCCCAGGCTTGAGATTTTTTTAAGAAAGAAAGCAAGTTTACCACAGCAGCTCTGTGATGTTGCACACCTGTAGTATTCTAATTAGTTATTCAGAATTCGCAAACTGGTTGTGAAAAGGATGAAAATTAGTAAATATACACTGCAAAAAGCATTTATTTAGTAATGAACTGTTCCTTTAATGTCGTCAACATGCTGAAAGTTTATTTTAATGTGAACATACCCTTAAACAATTTACCAAAATCAGATATACTGAAAACCCTTACGGCTAAATGCTCTGTATTATTGGTGAGGTTGCAGAATACGCGAGATGATAAAATCTTCTAATTCTCTCTAATATGTAGACAAACCTGAAATCTGTAATCGCAACTCTAAATATGCAAAGGTCGCTTGATCTTGCTTTACTCCCTTTGACAACATGTAAAAAAAATGGTTCCTAATTGTCAGATAATTTTCCTATACAGTCACACAGACTAGGGACAATTTAGTCTATTAACAGTTTATTTATCGATTGCGAGAGGGACCATTAGTACCCGTAGGAAACCCGTGCAAGTACAGTACTTGCCAATTGTATGCAGATGTCCAGGTTGCAATGAAAACCTGGACCCAGAATTGCAGTGCCACCACACTGCACTTAGACATGTATTTCCAAATTAGTCTCACTTATTCGAATAGGAGGAATATAATTTCCCATTTGGATAGCAGGGCATTAATTTAAATAGACATTGAAGTTAAATTCATGAATTTTGTTTTTTGCCTGTTTTGTTTTTAATGATGTCGGTCATGTTGTATGTGTTTGGGTGGGATTTTTTTTTTTTAAACAATCACATTGATTTCTATGGTAGTTTAGATTATGGGCCCCTGAAAGTCCACATTTTGAAACAAAATGGCTAATTTTCATACTTTAATACAAATTTAGATTTTTATTTTTTTTTTTAGATGCGCTTGAGGCTTTTTTTTGTGTGTGTGTGTCTGCCTCCTTTTACACTTTCCTGCAAATATAATACACATAATTTTTAAAATCTGATCAAAGACCTGAAGATTTCACTGGGAATTTAGTTTTTTGCAGTCCATCTGGGAATTTCAGAGTGAGTGTGAAAGGTCCTTCAGTGGATTTGCATGGCCTTTTGATTAATGAAAATCTTCATGGCCATGATGTTAGATGACTTTTGTGGCTGTGTTAGCATTCCACCATTTCACATCATTAGAAGGCTGAAAAGAATTCATGTAACACAACTACTTTTGTAGCCGCTACAATTAACACTACAGGGAAATGTATTAAGTGGCATTAATGTAAAAAATGGACCTAAAATATATGGGTATGTTAAAAATGACTTTTATGCCTTTATTTTTCTTTCACTTTCAGTATATTTTTCTTCTTCCTACAGGTTGGTGATCTTGTAAAGGTAACAAAGATTAATGTGAGTGGCCAATGGGAAGGAGAGTGCAACGGAAAATATGGGCATTTTCCATTTACACATGTGCGTCTGCTGGATCAACAGAACCCGGATGAGGACCTTAGCTGAGTATGACTTGGAACTGTTTATATGAGAGGCGAACAATCTTGCTGTCTCCCTCTGTTTCTTCATCTGCCATTGACTGCCTTCCACAGATTTCAAGTAGTCAAGCCCCCAGACTCCCTCAGCTGCAGTATGTTGATTACTATGAGATTTGGCAGAATCTTGATACACACTTGGTTAAAGTCACTTAAAGTAGACAGAAAGTAAAGGTTATGCCAAGGCAGTGTAACTCTCTGATGCAGAGAACTGCACACTTTCTTGAATTAAATCATTTTTATTTGAACAAAAGACATTTTATAATTTTTGAAGTTTATTCTTTATTTCTTTGTTTCAAACAGACAGTAACAGCTAATTACACATGTCCTTGGACACCTCATGTATCTCATGTATTGTTTTGCCTTTGTATTAACTGACTTAGGGAAACGCTGTATGGTATTAATTTAAGTATCTACTATTAGCCACGAACTATGCTTCTCAAGTGATCTGACTAAATAGCCACTACCAGTCTTATTTACATAAGAACGTATTTTGTGATTTAACTCCTTATTAAAACTGTATGACTAAGGAGATTCTTTCTGGTTTTAAAGCACTTTTATTTGATTGTTCAATTCTCCTGGCAAGAAACATCTTAGAAATTACATTTCTCACATTAAACATCTGGCAGAATACCCTAGCTGTTTGACCTTGATTACTTAATGCTGCATGGTTAGACAGAAGCTGTAAAACATTGAAACAGGACCACATTATCCCGTTTGTTTTTCTTTTGAGCATACTAAGTAGAATTGTGGGCACCTGGTGAACGGTAGAATTAATTAGCAAGGGTGTCCTGCTTTGTTACATGAAGCGACTGCAAAATGAAACACTAAACTGATTAAAGGCACACTGACCCACATTAAAAACATGCATTTGTATTTGATAAAATTAAATGAGAGATGACTGTATAATCATTCCTGTTGCTGGTCTTTTCATAGTTTGAATAAAGGTGTTGTTGGCAATGCATGTAGAGGTAAATTTGGTTTCAATTGCAATTGTTACTTTCTCTCTCCTATAATCCTCCTGATCGCACACACAAGGGGCGAAATTTATTAAAATCGAAAATGCCATTTTCGATTGAAATAATTCGAAAATGGCACTTTCGATTTACTAATTTCGAGTTTCAGTTGAAATTTCGACCTCAATTTCGAATTGCCAGTTTGTTCTGTTAAATGTAAGGAGCAGCGCTTCCATGAGAGCGCCGCTCGTTACATTAATGTGCTAAATAGAGAAGACGCTGGGGAGAC
>JAKJJM010129432.1:0-15240 GCA_021901965.1 Pipa carvalhoi
TTATATTCAACAGAATAATGGCCTAAGTCCAATACAAACTTCGTTTTTCTAAGAATATCAATTTTTGGACTTAGGCCATTTTTCCGTTGAGCTCTTCAAATGTAAAAAATGAGATATACTCATAAAACAATGATAAAATAAAGACATATAATAACCATATGGATCCACTCTACGCGTTTCGCCACACAGTGGTATGTAGCTTCATCATGAGTACATGTATAGATGTTTGTAAAGAAAAAATTCCTGCCGTTTTGAACCTTATATGGCTAGGAAGGAAATTACAAGTGCGTTGATGTCACTTCCTGTGATGTACTTCCTCTCTGTGGAACACATATGTGTTCTAAGTAATGTTAAAAGGGGAAGAGCCAATAGACCAGTATGAATGAATATCCACATGGAGTATATAAGTATTCCAGCAGTCCAATAAAATAAAATATAAAAAGGAAACATAAATTATTCAAATAAATATACATAAGCATAATAAATATCCATAAATATTAAAGTACAAATTAAATGCTTATATAAAATCACATACATTAGGTGGATTAAAGGACAAGTTAAAAAATTAAATATATCTAATACACCTATAACTTTCGAAGGATTAAAGGACAAGTTAGAAAAATTATTAAATATCTCTAATACACCTACAAACATAGATGGTTAAAATAAAATTACATATATAATACCCAAAATAGAATGTATAAAGGTGCAGAAAACTAATTAGAAAGCTGCTAGGTCCAAATTAATATTAAGTCCCAGAGGGGAGAGAGTACCCCCTTTCTGATATTTCTGATGTGTTCATTGACTCTAATCGAGAGAATTCTTTTCGTGCGACTGACATATTTCAGGTTACATAGACAAATCAGAATATACACTGCATAAATACTGTGGCAGTTCCAAGGGTACATGGACCACACATTATCTAAAAATTGTAGTTGTAGAGACTTATCAGCAATATAATTGCAACAATAACATCTGTTACCGTTGCATTTAAAAGTACATAGATTAGTTTGTTTGTTCAAAGTACCATCTTTGGAATAAGATTTAAAAGTAGAAGGGACAAGTATGTTTTTGAGGGTTTTACCCTTTGTATATACAAATTGAGGTTTATCGTGTAGAACAGAAACTAATACAGAGTCAATCTTCACTATATGCCAATGTTATCTTATGATATTCCTAATGCAATTAGCATCACTGGTAAATTTACAGAGGAATGGAACTACAAGTGTTTTAGGGACTTTTTTTGGAGAATTATGAATTAGCTGTTGTCTTGGAATTCTCAACGTTTTCTCACGTGACTTATTGATCAGATCAAGGGGATAGTTCTTAGCCCTAAATCTAGCTGTTAAAAGGTTACATTTATAGTGAAAATCATTGATTCTAGAGCAATTCTTCCTGGCCCTAAGGAATTGCACATATGGAATATTCTCAATCCAAGTGTGCAAATGACCACTCCTAGCATCTAATAGATTGTTACAGTCATTGGATTTCCTATAGAGTTTAGTTTCCATCCTCTCATTGGTATGGAATAAAGGGCGAAATTTTTGTAAGTCGGAAATACTGTGGGACGTGATCTCGCGAGATCCTCCCGTGAGAATTTCGATTTCTGTTTTCTGGAAATCGGGTCTTTCGACCGAAACTTTTGGTAGCCATAGAACTTCTGGCTACCTTTTGGTCGAAAGACCCAATTTCCAAAATACGGAAATCGAAATTCCTGCGCGAGGATCTCGCAAGATCATCTTCCGCGAGAATCTCCCAAGCTTAAGCCAGAAAAGAATCAAATCCGCGCATTCGAGTCTTTTCAGGCTTAATAAATTTCGCCCAAAGTGAGATCTAAGTAATTAATTTCCAAAGAATTAACTGTATGAGTAAAAAATAAGTTATAATTGTTTGAATTAAGATAGTCAACAAAAGAATTCACATTATATAAATCTCCCTCCCAAATGAAAAGGAGGTCATCTGAGAACCTAATGTAAAATTTGATATGTTTACTAAAAGGACAATTATTCCAGATAACCCCTTCCTCCCAATGGGCCATAAACAAATTGGCGAATTAGGGAGCAAATTTTCTCCCCATTGCTGTACCTGTGACCTGTAAATAGATGCGTTGGTCAAAGACAAAATAATTTTTTTGAAGAATAAATTTTATGCTAGATAGAATAAAGGACATAAGGTGGGTCGATATGGTACCAGATTGAAGTAACATATCACCTATACATTTAATACCAAAAAGGTGTGGTATGCAAGTGTAAAGACTAGTTACATTGCATGTAAACCAGAGATAATAGGGATTCAAAATAAAATCCTGTAGTTTATAAATCAATTGGGTAAGAATCCCTCAAATAAGACCATTGTTTGATAGCAATTGTTTGCAGATAAAAGTCAATATATTCCGATAAATTAGATGTAAGTGAATTTATACCTGATATGATAGGGCGACCAGGTGGATTTATGACATTTTTAGGAATTTTTGGTAAAATGATAAAATGTAGCTATTTTAGAGTTTCGATTGTATAAGAAATTAAATTCACGTTTACTCAAAATATTACGGTCTCTGGCTTGAGATAATAGAGTATAAAGTTCAGTTAGAAATTTTTTTGTAGGATCAAAACTAAGTCTTTTGTATGTATTGGTGTCATTTAAAAGTCTATGTGCTTCCTGTAAGTAGTCTGTTCTATTTTGGACCACTATACTCAGTGCTTTTTTTGTGAAAAAATATTTGCCGATACGCATTTCATATTTGCCGGTACGCATTAAATTAATTACTCAGTATTCAATACTGTAGTCTATGTAAGTCTTCAGATTTTCCGGTACGCCATACCGTCGCGTACCGGCGCAAAAAAAGCACTGACTATACTACCCCGTTTATCCGCTTGTTTAATTATATCTATATTTGTAGATTAACTCTTCAGTGCTATTCTATCTTTTTTATTCAAGTTATGTCTCATAAAAAATTTTTTCTTTAGAGTCAAATCTCTCTGTACCAATTTATAAAAGGTAGAAATACATTCACCATGAGATTGTGTGGGGTAAAAATTAGATTTATTGGTTTTTGGAAAAGACATGGGATTAACAACATCCTCTGAGGGATGTAATAGTGTCTCTTCAAAGTAAAGTGTCTAACAAATTTATGTAAAGAGATGAAATTATCAAACATATTAGACACAGAGTTAGGGGCAAAAGAAAGTCCTCTCTCCAAAACAGCTTTTTCTTCAGTACTAAGATTATAGTCGGAAAGGTTATAGATATTATTTATCAATGTAGATCTTTGTTTCGTAGAGAGATTCCCAGAAAGAGATAGCAGAGGCTTATGGCCACTGCAGAGGGAGAGTCTCAGCCAGCTACATTAAGAATACATCTGCAAAAGTGCCATATAAACAGCTGAGCATAGGAGAGCTGGCTTAGAAAGAGAGTGGAGACATGAGGTTAAAGCACAAAGGACTCTTTCTTGGACATTTCCATCAATGGCCAGTTAGTTATAGGCAAATACAATGAAAACCATGGTAGGCCCAACAAAAGCAAATAAATGCAATTCAGTTACATGAAACAATAGATTATTTCCTCATAAAAAAGGCCCGCCAGTAGCTTCAAAGTTGCGGTCTAAAACAGAATATGCCCTTGCAGAGAGGATGATTAAATTTCTTTAATTAGAACCAGATAAACTCATGCAAATGAGCAATATAAATGACTCTTTGTACACTAAATATACATTTATTAGGGACTAGCAAGTTTATTATTAGTAACTTAGAACAAGCCTGGGGCACCCTCATACAGTTGATGGTGGATCTGGGATATTAAACAGGCCTATGTTGGTCAGGTGAGTGGTGAGTTAACATATGTCACAACCAGTTGGGGGGGGGGACACTGGGAGATACTGTACTCTCCTTGGGAGTGATATTACCGGCCCTGACTGTATTCTGATTGGCTGGACACTCGGTGAGAATATCTCTCAGGGACAGGGGCTCCTGACTTGGAGACAGGCACCCAGGACCATGGGACAGGACCCAAAAAATAGGTCTGTCATGCAGAATCTGGAACATTTGGGTGGCATTAGTCCAGACTGCATATGGAGCAGCACATGTACACAAATTTGGTGAAAACTCGCATATAGCTTCAATGTACATTGTACAACTATACATAAATGTGTCAGACTTACTGGCAGCAAAACACACTGTGAATCAGTTTAAATGGGTCACTAAATCCTTATAATATGTGTATATAGAAGAAATATATTAGAAATCAATATGTCATTCTTTAAACATTTAGGGCGAAATTTATAAAGCTCAAGAAGAGTCGATTTCCACCTTCTCGAGTTTTATTGATGTTAAAAATGGGTGCGTGATCGAAAAACATCAATCGTTACTTTCAATCGATCTTTTCCAATCAAAACATTTCAATCGATATTTTTCAATCTGTTATCGATGGGAAAGTACAATAGGCACTCATGGCACTTTCCCATCGATAAAAGATCGAAAAATATTGATCGAAATATTTCATTTGGAAAAAAAATCGATTGAAAGTAACGATTGATGTTTTTCGATCGCGCACCCGTTTTTAACATCGATAAAACTCGAGAAGGTGGAAATCGACTCTTCTCGAGCTTTATAAATTTCGCCCTTAGTATCAAAATGACTGCTGCTTTGTGTTTTTGTTCTCTGAGCATATAATCTTACAAGGACATTGCTCAATGTGCAAGTGATGAAGCTCTAAGCTAATATCTTATGGCATTTAAAGTGTATAGAAGCAGTATCTGTTGCAAAACAAACAAGGCTCCCATGCAGCACATATACTTGAAAGTTAAACAATTTCACACATGTTCACTGTATAATACCAAGTGCCTAATGCAGTGGTCGGCAAATTGCTCCAGCTAGAGAGCCAAATTGCTCCCTCCTCCCCCGGCGGCTCTTTTCTAAAGAGCCGCAAAGGGGGAGGAGCAAACGCACCCGATCCCATGACCTGCCGACGTCCAATCAGGAGCGTCGGAGGTCATGGGGGGCGGGGCTACGGGCGGAGCTAGAGAGTGCGCCGCGAGCCACAGAGCCGCACTTTGCCGACCACTGGCCTAATGCATAATGGCCAGTATACCAGTTGCAAATACTAAGTGCCCTTCAAGCAACTAAATTGTAATGGCAAGTGTCCACTTACAATACAAATGACCTGCAACAACCCAGTTACAATGCAGAGTGTCAAACATCCTAGTTGAAAAATCAAGTTTCTGATCACATTGCATAAATCAGTCCCTATGCCCTTACCTGCTCACACCTGTGCTTCCTTTGTTCCTTCCAGAGAAAATTGAAAATTATGTTTCCCAGAGCTTTTCTTTGCAAACAGAAGGTAAGCCGGCCCCATACATAACAGATGTTTCTAATAGCGTGATTGTGAAACAGTTGTACAAAGTGCCGATTTCCACGTTTTGATAAATATTTGAGATAAACGTGATTTCATTAATAGATTTAATTAACAAATGGCTGGAATAAGTCTCAATCATTTTGTTCCTATTTACCCCAACACAAGCACACCAAAATGTATTTAAACTCACAGTGGTACAGGGTGTTACCTCATGCAAACATTATTCATTCCTTAACAAATCGTAATATATTTTGTATAATTATTTGTCTGCAAACCATATTTACATGCTACAAGGAGATATAACCTAACCAATCTCTCTTCATTAACCACCCTTTAAATGGAATACCACACAGTCACTGCCCTTGAAGTGAACAAAAACTTGTGACCTGCACTATTCACTTCAACATTACAGAATGAAATTAATCCCTTCATCAACATCTGTTGACACTGAAAGTCGAAAATATTTTATACAATATAGGTTTTCTTTTAAAATCCATTTATTTAGGACTTTACCTAGTATTGATGTAAAGATTACAGGTCTGTTCTCCACTTGTGTTAATCTATTTGCCTTTTTAAATATTTTCATCACATCATAAGGATGCCATTATATGTGGCCATAACAGAGATAAAAAGGGATATAAATAGTGACCTATAACTGAACTTCTCTGTATCTTTTAACATGGGTAGTGTAATATACATTTGGTCTCTGCCTGGATTTGAACCCAAGACCTGCTACTTGTTGCATGGTTTCGTTACCTTCTTAGCCTATTATAGGACACAAAAGGGTTACTTACAGAGTGTGGTACAACATACATTACATTACGTGTCCAGGAGCATTATCAGTCTTTCTTGTATAGTTACAGGTTTAGTGCATTTTTCTGTGTTAAACAAGTAGTCTTAAACATGTGGATATAAATAAGAGAAAAGACTTTATAGCATAGCATTGCTTGTTGTTTTATTTCTGCATTCACCAAATAAAATGTTAATTATCCCCATGAAGTATATTACCTAAATGTCTTTAGGGTCTGTATGTTCTCTTTTTTAAAGGAAAACAAAAAATATTAAACATTTGAAGTATCCTTTGTAACAAATCCTTTTGATTTCTACCTTTGTTAACCTGTTTTCCTATTTACACATTTTACTACATTGTATGTCCTTTATCTTTTCATAGTTCCTTAATTAACTACACAAGGAAAAGTCTTCAATAAATGGAGTGTTCCCCTTGAAGATAATGCAGTGAGCAGCCTTGGCTTTTCCTTGTGTCATTGGTTTACTTGGGCTGGCTGAGGCCCTCCTTGGCTAGCTCCTGGACTATGTTTAGTAAATGCGCCATCTGTTACTAGTGGTCTTTAATTAACTACACAGTTCTTAATTTACTTTCCTTTTACAAGTGTTATATTTACACAAGAGCATTTATACATTTAATGATTATACACATGGGTGTTTCCTTACATATGGACACTCAATGAATGCTTTCATTTCATTTTTTAACCAAAATATCAAATAGCTGCTTTGCCCAACAAAGATCTGCATGTGAATGCAACTCCATCAACAAGGGCAATGTCTTCATCCACACAACATTGCAAACAGTGGTCTTAAACAGCGGTCCCCAACCTTTTCTGGATCGGAGATCACTGGGAGGGTGGGTAGGGCCAAATGCGCGCTTCGTGTGCACGCGTCACCATCAGGCGGCCCAGTGCAGAGGGGACCACGGACCGGTAGTGGCTTGCGGCCCAGCATTTGGGGACCCCTGGTCTAAAAAACCTTTCCATTTGCCTTTTATAATCTTTCCTATTGGATCTTCTTTACATTTCCCCTGTCATTCTGGGGTCTTATGTTATTGTACAGGTCATGTGTCTATGAAAATGCTCTGAGGTTTAATTACTCCCAAGAATAGTCATCAAAATACTGTTGTTTTTTATCTTGCAGTAGAAACAGTACAGCTGTAAGATAATAATGTCATAGCAGTATTATTTTTAAATAATAATGTAATAATTGTATATTGATATTGAATGCTAGGGTATGTTACTATAACATGTACACTTGTTTCTACTTAACTAAAAAGTATAGGTTATTCACCAAAGGCTACCTTCATATTGTTTAAATTACAACAACAGAATTTTTTTGTTTTCCTTTGTATTTATTTCTACTTATATATCCCACAAAATACTATAGACCCGCAGCATACTTGTTCCACAGAGGAGAGAGAGAGTCTTAGGGGGTCATGCTGTAAAGTCTCAATTGTTGTGTAAAGGTGTGAATTCGCCAGCTAAAGACAGTCGCAATAGACTGCCTGGGAGTGCACATTTATGTATTTATCATTAACATTTGCATGGATTTGTTACTTTTCAATTAAGGAAAGTAGAAACTGAAAAGTTCATGTTCTTCATCAGGAAGCTGCGTAAATAACAAGATCTGAACAATCTCACAATATGGCTAAAATGTAACTATGGCAAATACTTCTCAAATCAGCAATATTCTTCTAGGTACAATTGTCTCTATTTTTTAAAGGTAAAGTCCATCTCAATGTATTATTCCCTTGTTGCTAAATAATGGTGAGAATAACACATTAGGCGTTTCCTTTGTGTCATGAGAAATAAAAAAAACCTCACAGTTTACAACGTAATGTATACCAAATTTTAAGATTGTTCTATCGTTTATAAAACTTAATTTTATCATCCAGTTTACTGGCAATAAATAAGGGAACTCCAGATTTTGTGCAAAATAACCACTATAGGAAATGTATCAAGTGACACTAACATAAGAAATGGATGCAAAATAAAAAATTACAAAAAGATAAAAATTGCTAACATTTGGATACAAATGGAAATTGCTAACACTTTGCTAACATTTTTCACACAAACCAATAATTAGTGTAAAAAAAAAGAACGCAAACATTTTTACGCAAAAATCTTTTTATCATTAGGTGCACTTTTAATGGTAAATTGTTCTTTAATTATTATGTTTTTAATAATAATAATGCCCTTTTATACATTTCCCCCATTGTGCTATACCGAGGACTTCTTACCAGCTTATGTATGTAAAACTTAGTGGATAGAGAGGGGAAAAAAGATCACATTTATATATATATATATTATTTATATATTTATATTATATATATATATATATATACATTTATACTTGGGCACTTACTGTCAATAAATATGGGAAATCCATTCATCAGTACCAACTTAAGTGGTTCTGTTATTGTACTGTTAATATATTCAATTCAGATAATCATATTACTGCCCTACTTTGCTATCTAATGGAATATTTCCCATATAGTAAGTACCTTTTTAGATAATTAAGGTTTAACTGACTACTTACCTTTATACAATGACTTCAATGTTATGAATCACACTGACTCCTTTCCGCAACAGACTACAGGGCACATTTACTAAAGTTGAACAGGCTTTTAAACTAGTAAATGCAGGAGAAGCAGACTATATTTAATGATATCAATGTTTTCTCCTATTTACTAAACTGTTCAAAACCATTTTATCGTCCAAAAGAATTCTTCACCCTCAGGCTGGCGAGAACCCATTATTCCCTATGGAGATGGTTCTGTCATTTAGCCTAAGTCCAAAATATTTCCCCATTGAAAAGAGACATCATATCAATCTGTAATGGAAAGAACCCTCATAGAAAAGCATTGCAAAGTTTCCTCCTGTTATCAATTTATTTCAATGGAGAAACATTTTTATCTATCCTTTGTAAAAAAAAAAAAAGGAATCAAAAAGTGCAGGGAAACAAAAATTGACAGCGATATGGGGTGAAGTCAATCGATATGATCGAATTGGTCTTAGTAAATATGCCCCTACATCTTATAGCAAACTGTAAGTCATGGACATGATTCATGAACTATATGCATCCTTAACAAGGTATCCATTTCCATAGCAATATTTACATAATTGTAATGTTCTTTTTGCAACAGTAGCACTATAATATTTTGTGTATGTGTATATATATATATATGTATAGTTCTCTAGATAAACTGTGACACTTTCCTGAATCGGTTATTTACATGGCGTCTCTGTCTTGAGAGGTATGGTTTTGTATGATTTTATTAACTGAAATATGCCATTTGAATGGACACACTCACACTTGATAAAGAGCTTTTGCCCAAAACAAGTTATGTGAATATGGTGGGTCTTTTATGATTCCCTTGTCTACTTTATAGTATGCTTCATTTGGCAAGATGGAATGCTGTAAGTATGCAAGCTGGGAAATATGGAAATAGAAAGAGTGGCCTCCTCTGACTCTCTAATATGGCAGCATGTGCAGGAGGAGGGGGTCCGATGTCCTGTAATTCCACCTACTTTAAATATCAATACCTAACAATAAACATAATACGTATGCTATAAAAAAGAGTGAGACAACATATTACCTGTGTACATTAATTTTCATCATATCATCCATATTATTGTAATGCAAAATGGGCAAATTAACAAAAGTGGAGCTTTAAAAATGTTGTTTTATTACACTTTTTAAGTGTACAAACACATATGCACTATTGCTTTAAAGAAAATAGTAATCTAGCCATTTATGCTGGTTTCTCTGGGAATGTCAGTAATAAAGGCAGTCTTGATAAAATCTCTAAAATACATTATAATATAAAACAAAAATGTAAGATATGGTAAATGTCATGTAGCACTGTAACATAATATAGCATTTATCATGGGACCAGACTGGGCAATGTGCAATCTGCCATAATGTTTACCCACCATTTTCCTGCCGAGCATACCATAGTTTCTCTAAGAAAAAAAAATCAGTACTTATTCCCTAGTCCTATGCACTTTCATTATTCATATTCCGTGAAAGTGCATGAATCTTAGGTGCCAGAGTTTTAGCAACATGTCAATGATCAGAAAAATTTGAAGCCCACCAACCAACTCCAAGGTACTCTTTAATGAGAATTATAGCTTACCCACATATGTGACTATCGTGATCAGTAGCCGTACACTTACAGTACTGCTGCACGATCAACTTCCTTGTCATGATTCTATACCTAGGATTCTTGCTTAAATACTCCCATATGCAGGTCTGTGTATGTGACGTAGATAGTCACAAAGTACCCGTCCCTTTCCTCATTTTGGTGAAAAGGCCACTGAAGCGTATGCACAGATATAAATAAAAAAAGTCTCTCTGCGCATGCGCTTCAGTGGCTTTTCCGAAATGAGGAAGGGGACGGGTACTTTGTGACGAACTGCATCACATACACAGAGCTGCATCTGGGAGTTTTTAAGCAATGACCTTGGACATAGGATCGTGATAAGGAAGCTGATCATGCAGCAGTACCGTAAGAGTGCTGTTGCTGGTCACGATCAGTTACATATGTTGGTAAGCTATAGTTCTCTTTTAACATGTAAGTCCTAACTGTTACCTCTTGTTACTATTCTGTGGCTGGAACCCCCTTGCTTGGTTGCAGTTTTATTAGGAATTGTCTCCTGACGGGTGCATTAACATCAAATTATGCCATAGCTGCAACTCATGTGTCCCTGACAACCATTTCTGAATTTGAATACAAGCATTATTATTAAATGGAATACAGAATATTTGTACACCAGTTAGATGCCTTTGTGTATGAATTTGGCTGCACATCTAGACTGCTTGTAACTCATGAAAAACAAGAGTAAAAAGGTTCGTAACCTGTACTTAAAGCAATAGTAACATCAGAAAAATGAAAATGCCCCATATGGATTTTAAATACAACTACAATTAATCAGCTTTTGCAAAAATGTAAAAATAAAAAAAAAACAGGTCTAAGGATCCGCACAAAATTTGGTCAAAGTTTCCACCTTCCTCCTTGAAAAAGTCCTGCATGGCCTGAGACATGTAGTATATGTGTATATACCGCAGCTGCTAAAATCTTGTCCTCCTTTTATCAGATTGTAAAAATGTTAAAATCGTTCTAGAAAGAATAATATTTTATTTTATAAATACATTAATATAGGTTTCATTAGAAATAATGAGATTGAACAAGTTTCTCTTTATGCAAAACGCAAAAATGTCTGCAATCAGAAAAAACACAATGGAATAAAATCAGCAATTCAGTTTCTAAGATAACACTTTTACAACTGCTGTATATGGTATGTATAACTGCTATGCCCAACCAAAGGGGAACCTTCTGTTTCTGGTGTTACTGTTCCTTTAATGATTCAACGTACTTTGGCCCTGCACAGCTACAATAAGATCAAGGGTTACTGGAAAGAATTTGGGAAAGATTTAGAATTAGCAAAATTTTGCAGTACTGAATAAATGTAACACGTAGGAATTATCCTATTGCTTCAACCTATTGTGATGATGCACTTTTCAAATTTGTTCAACTTTCATCCAATAGTTTCTCTCTATAAAGTACCATAGAAGAAAAAAAAAGCTCTTAGCACAAATGGATACCTAAAATACCCCACTTAACCATAAGAGTGACTTAAAAAAACATTATTCTTTTAAGAAAACTTCCTGTTCATTTAGAATTCCTTTCTTGAATATTTTAGTTCTGGTGTAAAAGGTTTTCATGATAATTCCCAATATTGTTAAACTTTGATTATATTTTTCTTATCTTGAATGCTGTAACAGACAAACCAATTATTAATGCCACACATATCACCAAATCACAACATGGGGATGCATGTTTTTTAGGCTGGGAAAATGTCTGAGCTTATGTATACTGTCCTGGGAAAGCGTAAGATTTATAGAAGGGTAGTGAGGCACAGTATGATGAAATCTAGAGTTCCTGTCAACACATACAATTTATAACAGCACAAATTAATAAAGATTAGTGAAAAGCAACCAGAGACTTTGTAAAATAAGTAAAATGGTTTTATGTTCTGATAAAAAAAAAATGTCCATGCTATGTAACAACAAAACCACAAGATTTGGATCTAACTGGATTTCTTATAAAATGAAGTCTGTTGTACATCAATGTTATTTTTCTAAAGGCAACAATTATTAAAAAAACACATTTGATAGAAGAAAAAATCTTAAATAGATGTCTTTGAAAACCCCACCCCCCCCGGTAACATTCATTTTTATTAGCATTTCATCTGGTAAAGCAAAGCTTCATTGGAAATGTGGCTTGCATTTGGATAGATAGATATATATATTTATTTATATACATATATATGTATAAATAGCTATTCAGCATGCAAAATGTAGTGATTCTCCACATTTTTTTTTTATTTTGACCAATAGTTTGAATCATGTTCTACTTTTATAGCAGTCTCAGTTTTTCCCATGTTTAACCCCTGGAAGAGATAAGATACTGAATGGATGGCTTTCAATGTGATTATAGTCATATTATGTATTCTCTATATCAAACAATCTCAGATGAAGGACCTCCTGAAGTGCAGAATACCCAATGTTATAACAAAGAAATCAAATTGTGTGAGTCAGTAAGGAGTGATGGAATGCTGGTGTCTGTGTGAGCAGCAGTCATCCATCAGTCCAGTTTTCTACTGTTCCCATCCCTGAATGATACTGTAAGGAAGATTCTCTGGATAAAGAAAAGCTTTGTGAGTATAGAAATTCATTGGCTGTGTTAATGTGAGGGGATGGAGGCTTTCGTTCACAGAGAGAGGGGTGTACCCTTTCCCTAGGAAAGGATGAAGAAGGAACTCTTTCACGGACCTGGGACTGAGAAAGCTGATTGTAGACACTGAAATGCGATTCTCCTGGAGGCTGAGAACCTTGGCCGGCAATAGCAGGCAGACGAGGCATCATGGTGGTGGTAGTAAAATGAGTGGGAAAGGGCTGATATGGCACAGTTTCCATTGTTTGAACACTGTAACTTGTGTATGGTGCAACAGAAGTCCACATGTTACAACTTAAGGGTGGAGGGGGAGGTAGATCTTCAACCCCTGATACACCTGTTATTTCACCTCCAGATGTAGAGTACATACACGGTTCTCTTGGTGTAACTTCATTACGATATGACGGACTCAGCATTTGCTGGTCATATGGAGGTGGAGATCTAAAATAGTGATCATCTGCCATAGACGATGAGGGATCCAGGTAAGATCGTTTGCAAGGTAGATCAAGATGACGTGCTCCTTCTGAAAAACAAAGAGCTAAAAATTCAGGAAAAAGACATAAGGGAATAGTTTTGAAAAAAATATTTCAGTTTTTTAGTTAGAATCATTGATTTAGATAGAGCTTCCTTAAACAATAGGATGTTGGAAGTTTCATATGGGTTGGATCCTCATGACACAACAAACATCCATTATCACAGGTTGATCACTCTGAACAAACATTAGGAATTCGCATACATACACAGAATGGCCTAATATTTGGTTTAAATGGGCCAAATAGGGTGACCATGGATCAGACGCCTAAGTCTCAAATGAAAATTCTTAACATGTTTTATTTACTTATTTTAGCACCAAATTAAGCAATGCTTTTGTAAGTAGCAATAAGCTAGTCTACAAAAAAAAAATACTCAGAACTTGGTCATAATTGGTAAGAGACCAAACAAGATTATAAATGCATCCAAGTTCAGCTCAGAGAGAATTTTTCATTCCTTAAAATATGCAAAAGACACAAGGCTATTTCATGAGAAACTGGGACAGAGGAACTTAAGGAAATAGTTCTTTAGGGTAAGAGTTTCACGTCCTCATCAAATCTCTGTCCTTTCATTTCTCTGTAAATAAATTGTAGAATTAAAGATAACATTATACGTGCAATTTACTATATGATGGTCTGAACTACTTCTTTGCTTAACAAACTATGCCCCATTGAATGAAAAATGTTCATAGAGCTCCTTGTATGAAGACAGTGAATATACCAATCTTTCCAGAAAGGATTTGTATGTTAGAAAACACTCATAAGAGGAACACTAAGAAAGCATAAGATTTACAGCGACAACTTGGCTATTATACTGTGGCACTTCCTAAGTCCCATACTGGGAAGCTCTCTCTGTTGCTCCTAAAAGTATAGGAACATTGGAACTGCCAACACTAGGTTCCACTTCTGTTTGCTATAACTACATAACATTGGTACAAGAAGAATCTTTTCTATATCTTACCTCTCCTTTTCAGGCAGTGATAAAACAACCCAGAGTCCCTTTGTGCTGTGAACGTGTTTAGTGGCAAATCCTGTGTATCAGATCCTGCAAATTGCATGTGGGCTCCATTCTCATATTGGTAATGCTGCAGGCTCTGGTGAGACCCATGAAGTGCGTTAAGGTCTGATTTGCCTGACAGTTGTCCTGGATGACTTGATACCAGTCGCTGTCTCATGATGCTTTTAGAAATCACTGGATATTCCTTGCTGCAGGATAAATATTAACAAATAATAAACCAATATTTAACAATTGTATTTGAATTGTATAACTGTTGCGAAATAAGCTTTATTTTGATGTTAAAGGAGAACTAAAGCAGCAAGAAAAAAAAGCTATATTAAATAAGTACCTTATAGTAAGCTCCAGCGATGCACTCCCAAGTTCATCTGTGCTGTATCTTCACTGCACGGAGGCAGACTTCACAGAGCTTAGGAAGGTGCAGCTGCCAGCTCAAAGCTCCTCCCACACACACCGGCGGTGCATAAGAGCAATTACATCATCACGCTCATTGTGCCCCCAATGAGAGCTCTCTTCTCACTGGGGAACAATGAATGCAATGATGTCATCACTCATTTGCATAAGCGGTGGAGCTTCACGCCGGCTTCTGTGACAGCCTAAGCGCAGTGAAGTCTTCCTCCGTGCAGTGAAGAGACAGCACAGAAGAAGCTGGGAGTGCGTCGCTGGAGCTTACTGTAAGGTACTTATTTAGTATAGATTTTTTAATTTTGCTTCTTTAGTTCTTCTTTAAAGTGGACCTATCACCTCCAAACAACATTAGTTTATAAAATAGAGACAGTCTATAGGAACATTTTTGTAATACACTTCCATTTAAAAAA